>JAUMJK010001995.1:0-39681 GCA_033558105.1 Coccyzus lansbergi
TGGAGTGATTGACAGCTCCTTAAGCCAATGGGAAGCGAGAAGCGTGGAACAGAGGGGGGAACCCAGGGAATAGGGGGAGCTCAGAGCTATGGGGGGGGAACCCAGGGAATGGGGGGACCCTCAGGTCCATGGAGGGACACAGGTTCATTGTGGGATCCCAAGTCCATGGGGTCACCCCCAGGTCCATGGGGTCATCCCCAGATCCATAATAGGACCCCAGGTCCATGGTGTCACCCCCAGATCCATAGTGGGGTCCCAGATCCATGGTGGGATCCCCAAGTCCATGGGGTCACCCCCAGATCCATGGGGTCACCCCCAGATCCATGATGGGATCTCAGGTCTATGGTGTCACCCCCAGATCCATAGTGGGGTCCCAGATCCATGGTGGGATCCCCAAGTCCATGGGGTCACCCCCAGGTTCATGGGGTCTCTTCCAGGTCCATGGGGTCACCCCCAGGTTCATGGTGTCTCCCCAAGGTCCGTGGTGGGATCCCAGGTCCGTGGTGGATCCCCAAGTCCATGGGGAGACCCCCTGGTCCATAGCGTCTCCCCCAGCTCCATGAGGTCACCCCCAGATCCATAATGGGACCCCAGCTCCATGGGGTCACCCCTAGATTCACAGTGGGACCCTAGATCCATGGTGGGACTCCAAGTCCATGGTGAGACCCCCTGGTCCATAGTGTCTCCCCCAGAGCCATGAGGTCACCCCCAGATCCATGATGGGATCCCAAGTCCATGACGTCACCCCTAGATTCATGGTGTCACCCCCAGATCCATGGTGGGATCCCCAAGTCCATGGAGTCATCCCCAGGTCCATGGGGTCACCCCTAGATCCATGGTGGGATCCCAGGTACGTGGTGTCACCCCCAGGTTCATGGTGGGATCCTAGATCCATGTTGGGATCCCAGGTCTGTGGGGTCAACCCCAGATCCTTGGTGGGACCTCTGATCCATGGTGTCACCCCCAGATCCATGGTGGGACCCCCAAGTCCATAGTGTCTCTCCCAGATCCATGAGGTCACCCCCAGGTCCATAATGGGACCCCAGGTCCATGGGGTCACCCCCAGGTCCATGGTAGGACCCTAGATCCATGGTGGGATCGCCAAGTCCGTGGGGGTCATCCCCAGGTCGATGGTGTCTCCCCCAGATCCATGATGGGATCTTAGATCCGTGGTGGGACCCCCAGGTCTATGGTGTCTTCCCCAGATTCATGGTGGGACCCCAGGTCCACGGGGTCACCCCCAGATCCATAATGGGACCCCAGGTCCACGGGGTCACCCCCAGATCCATAATGGGACCCCAGGTCCACGGGATCACCCCCAGCTCCATGATGGGATCCCAGGTCCATGGGGTCACCCCCAGATCCATGGTGGGACCCCAGGCCTTTGTCTCTGGTGGATTTGGGTCCCTTGGAGGTCAGGGGCGCAGGGGGGGGACACCCCCCCCAAGGACATAGCTGGGGGCACTGGGAGGGCTCGAACTGGGGATACTGGGAGGGATGGGACTGGGGATACTGGGGGTTCTGGGAGTGTGGGATGGGGGGGACACTGGGGCCCTGAGGCTGGGGGGACTGGGGATGCTGGGGGTATTGGGGAGGGGGAACTGGGGGGCATTTGGGTCCTGGAACTGGGATACTGGGGGACCTGGAAGTCCTGGGACTGGGGATACTGGTGGTCCTGGGACTGGGGATACTAGGGCACCTGGAACTGGGGATACTGGTGAACATAGAACTGGGGACACTGGTGGTCCTGGAACTGGGGATACTAGAGGGCCTGGAACTGGGGATACTGGGGGACCTGGGACTGGGGACACTGGTGGTTACGGGACTGGGAGGGACTGGGACACATGAGATGGGATCACTGGGTGTCCTGGGACTGGGATCCCGGAGGGTCCTGGGACTGGGGATACTGGGGGAACTGGGACTGGGTGTCCTGGGCACATGGTGGTTTGGTGCTGAGGGGCACTGGAGTCCCAGAACTGGTGGCACTGGGGGTCCTGGGGTAGCGGCTGGAGGTCCTGGAGCAGGAGGGATGGAGGTCCTGGTGGTCCTGGGACTGGGAGGAACCTGGATGGGGACACCGAGTATCCTGGGATGATGCAAGACGGTCCTGGAGCAGGTGGGTTGGAGGTCCTGGTGGTCCTGGGACTGGGAGGCACTGGGAGACATGGGACGGGGAGCACTGAGTGTCCTGGGGTGTTGGATGGAGGTCCTGGAGGAGGAGGGATGGAGGTCTTGGTGGTCCTGGGACTGGGAGGCACTGGGATGGGGACACTGAGTGTCCTGGGGTGGTGGCTGCAGGTCCTGGAGCAGGAGAGATGGAGGTCCTGGTGGTCCTGGGACTGGGAGGGACTGGGAGACATGGGACAGGGAGCACTGGGGGTCCTGGGTGGTGGCTGGAGGTCCTGGAGCAGGAGGGATGGAGACACTGGACGCCCTGGGGTGACGCATGGAGGTCCTGGAGCAGGTGGGTTGGAGGTCCTGGTGGTCCTGGGACTGGGAGGCACTGGGAGACATGGGACGGGGAGCACTGAGTGTCCTGGGGTGTTGGATGGAGGTCCTGGAGGAGGAGGGATGGAGGTCCTGGTGGTCCTGGGACTGGGAGGAACTGGGATGGGGACACCGAGTATCCTGGGGTGATGCAAGAAGGTCCTGGAGCAGGAGGGATGGAGGTCCTGGTGGTCCTGGGACTGGGAGGGACTGGGAGACATGGGACGGGGAGCACTGGGGGTCCTGGGGTGGTGGCTGGAGGTCCTGGAGCAGGAGGGATGGAGGTCCTGGTGGTCCTGGGACTGGGAGGGACTGGGAGACATGGGACAGGGAGCACTGGGGGTCCTGGGGTGGTGGCTGGAGGTCCTGGAGTGGGTGGGATGGAGGTCCTGGTGGTCCTGGGACTGGGAGGCACTGGGATGGGGACACCGAGTGTCCTGAGGTGGTGGATGGAGGTCCTGGAGCAGGAGGGATGGAGGTCCTGGTGGTCCTGGGACTGGGAGGGACTGGGAGACATGGGACAGGGAGCACTGGGGGTCCTGGGGTGGTGGCTGGAGGTCCTGGAGCAGGTGGGATGGTGGTCCTGGGACTGGGAGGGACTGGGATGGGGACACCGAGTGTCCTGAGGTGGCGGCTGGAGGTCCTGGAGCAGGAGGGATGGAGACACTGGATGCCCTGGGGTGACGCATGGAGGTCCTGGAGCAGTGTGGGTTGGAGGTCCTGGTGGTCCTGGGACTGGGAGGCACTGGGAGACGTGGGATGGGGACACCGAGTGTCCTGAGGTGGCGGCTGGAGGTCCTGGAGCAGGTGGCTTGGAGGCCCTGGGGTGCTGGATGGAGCTGGGGGTGTCTCCGCGGGGTCCCCCTCAGGGTGGCCCGAGGCTGCTGACGGTGGTGTAGGAGAACTTGGAGATGGAGGCGCTGGGGTGCGGGGGCTCCGGGCGGGCGGGGCAGGCGCGGCGGCAGCCTCGGCAGGAGGCCAGGAAGGCCTTGCGGAAGCGCCGGTTCATGAAGCAGTAGACCAGGGGGTTGGCGCAGGCCGAGGTGTAGGAGAGGAGGTGGATGAAGGAGATGGGGGTCCCCGAGAGCGCTCGCTGCGCCGCCGCCGGCGAGAAGGCCTTCCAGGTGTTGGCGGCGAAGACCGGCAGCCAGCAGAGGAAGAAGAGGGCCACGATGACCACCAGCATGCGGATGACGCGCCGCTTGGCCACCAGCTTGGCTTCGCCGCCGTTGACCCGCGCCGCCCGCTCCGGGTGCGACCCCAGCGCCCGCAGCTCCAGCGCCCGACCGGGACCCGGCAGCTGCAGGTAGCAGCCGTCGCCGTCGTCGCAGGAGGGATCCGCGGCGCTGGAGCCGCCGCGATGGGCTGGGGGAGCGGGAGAAGATGGTGGCACTGGTGTGACCGTGGCCCAACCCACATCGTAGAACCAGAGAATCATAGAACAACCAGGTTGGAAGAGACCCAACGGGTCATGGAGTCCAACCGTTCCCATCAATCACTAACCCATGTCCCTCAACACCTCGTCCACCCGTCCCTTAAACCCTCCAGGGAAGGTGACTCAACCACCTCCTTGAGAAGATTCTACCACCTCCCAGTGACCTTTTTCCATGAAGAATTTCCAGCCTGAATTTCTCCTGCTGGAGCTTGAGGTTGTTCCACCTCCTTTTGTCCCTTGGGAGAAGAGCCCAGAGCTCCCTCCTCTCCACAACCTCCTCTCAGGGACTTGCAGAGAACAATGAGGTCTCCCCTCAGCCTCCTCTTCTCCGCAATAAACACCCCCAGATCCCTCAGGCTTCTTCTCCAGCCCCTTCCCCACCTCCATTCCCTTCTCCACACTCGCTCCAGCCCCTCAAGGTCTTTCTTGGAGTGAAGGAGCCAGCACTGACCCCAGGATTGCAGGTTGGATCTCCCCAGAGGGAGAAGAACCTCCCTGTCCTTGCTGGCCACTCCGGCTCTGCTCCAAGCCAAGATGCCCTTGGCCTTCTTGGCCACCTGGGCACACTGCTGGCTCATGGTCAGTCGGGTCGTGGCACAACCAGGACTCACATCATGGTCATGGCACAACCAGGACCCACATCACACCAGGAAAACATCACAGTGAAGCCCAAAGGTCTCATCCCAGAACTGGAAGACCTGAGGGTCTCGTTCTGGGGCCATGAGGACCCAAGGGTCCTGTCCCCCCCACCCGAGTCGTATCCCCCCAGCCCAGCCCCTCCCTCACCTCCAAGGTCCCCCTTGATGTCCAACTCGAAGCGGATCCCTCGGTAGAGCTCGCGGGAGATGAGCCCATAGGCCACGATCATCACCACTCCCGGGATGAAGAAGAGGATGAGGAGCAGCAGGACATACCTGGGAGGGTGGAATCATCAAGGTTGGAGAACCAGGTTGGAAATGACCCATCGGATCACGGAGTCCAACCATCCCCATCAACCACTAACCCATGTCCCTCAGCACCTCGTCCACCCACACCTTAAAACCTCCAGGGAAGGTGACTCAGCTCCCTCAGGCTTCTTCTCCAGCCCCTTCCCCACCTCTGTTCCCTTCTCCACACTCTCTCCAGCCCCTCAAGGTCTCTCTTGGAGCGAAGGAGCCAGCACTGACCCCAGGATTGCAGGTTGGGTCTCCCCAGAGGGAGAAGAACCTCCCTGGCCCTTCTCCTCCTTCTCCTCCAGCCACACTTCTCTCAGTCTGGAGCTGCTCAGGGTTGTTGTGCCCCAAGGGCAGGATCCACCGTTTGGCCTCCTTAACCCTCATCCCGGTGGTCTCAGCCCATGGATCCAGCCTGGTCAGATCCCTCCGGAGAACCTCAGACCCCTTGTCCCTTGGGAGAACATATGGAGACTCCTGACCCTCCATCAGACCTAAGTTTCCTCTCATCCCACGTTCCCTGGAGAAGACCTGGAACCTCAAAACCCTCCATCAGACCCAAGTTTCCTTTCATCCCACATTCCTTGAGAGAAGACTTGGAGCCTCAAAACCCTCCATCAGACCCAAGTTTCATCCCATGTTCCTTGGGGAAGATGTGGAGCCTCCCAAACCTCCATCAGAACCAAGTGTCCTCTCATCCCATGTTCCTTGGAGAAGATGTGGAGCCTCCCAAACCTCCATCAGACCCAAGTTTCATCCCATGTTCCTTGGGGAAGATGTGGAGCCTCCCAAACCTCCATCAGACCCAAGTTTCCTCTCATCCCACATTCCTTGGAGAGAAGACTTGGAGCCTCAAAACCCTCCATCAGACCCAAGTTTCATCCCATGTTCCTTGGAGAAGATGTGGAGCCTCCCAAACCTTCATCAGACCTAAGTTTCCTCTCATCCCACATTCCCTGGAGAAGACCTGGAGCCTCAAAAGCCTCCATCAGACCCACATTCCCTGGGAGAAGACCTGGAGCCTCCCAACCCTCCATCAGACCCAAGTTTCCTCTCGTCCCACATTCCTTGGAGAGAAGACTTGGAGCCTCAAAACCCTCCATTAGACCCAAGATTCATCCCATGTTCCTTGGAGAAGATGTGGATCCTCCCAAACCTTCATCAGACCTAAGTTTCCTCTCATCCCACGTTCCCTGGAGAAGACCTGGAGCCTCAAAAGCCTCCATCAGACCCACATTCCCTGGGAGAAGACCTGGAGCCTCCCAACCCTCCATCAGACCCAAGTTTCCTCTCATCCCACATTCCTTGGAGAGAAGACATGGAGCCTCAAAACCCTCCATTAGACCCAAGTTTCATCCCATGTTCCTTGGAGAATATGTGGAGCCTCCCAAACCTCCATCAGAACCAAGTGTCCTCTCATCCCACATTCCTTGGACAGAAGACTTAGAACCTCAAACCCCTCCATCAGACCCAAGTTCTCTCTCATCCCACATGCCTTGGGAGAAGACCTGGAGCCTCAAAAGCCTCCATCAGACCCGAGTTTCCTCTCATCCCACATTCCTTGGGAGAGGACTTGGACCCTCAAAACCCTCCATCAGACCCACGTTCTCTGGGAGAAGACCTGGAGCCTCCCAACCCTCCATCAGACCCAAGTTTCTTCTCATCCCACATTCCTTGGAGAGAAGACTCGGAGCCTCAAAACCCTCCATCAGACCCAAGTTTCATCCCATGTTCCCTGGAGAAGACTTGGAGCCTCCTAACCCTCCATCAGACCCAAGTGTCCTCTCATCCCATATTCCTTAGAGAAGACCTGAAGCCTCCCAACCCTCCATTAGACCCAAGATTCATCCCACGTTCCTTGGAGAAGACCTGAAGCCTCAAAACCCTCCATCAGACCCAAATTTCCTCTCGTCCCACATTCCTTGGAGAGAAGACTTGGAGCCTCAAAACCCTCCATCAGACCCAAGTTTCATCCCATGTTCCTTGGAGAAGATGTGGAGCCTCCCAACCCTCCATTAGACCCAAGATTCATCCCATGTTCCTTGGGGAAGATGTGGAGCCTCCCAAACCTCCATCAGACCCAAGTGTCCTCTCATCTCACATTCCTTGGACAGAAGACCTGGAGCCTCCCAACCCTCCATCAGACCCAAGTGTCCTCTCATCCCATGTTCCTTGGAGAAGACCTGAAGCCTCAAAACCCTCCATCAGACCCAAGTTTCCTCTCATCCCACATTCCTTGGAGAGAAGACTTGGAGCCTCAAAACCCTCCATCAGACCCAAGTTTCATCCCATGTTCCTTGGAGAAGACTTGGAGCCTCCCAACCCTCCATCAGACCCAAGTTTCATCCCATGTTCCTTGGGGAAGATGTGGAGCCTCCCAACCCTCCTTCAGACCCAAGTTTCATCCCATGTTCCTTGGGGAAGATGTGGAGCCTCAAAAGCCTCCATCAGACCCACATTCCCTGGGAGAAGACCTGGAGCCTCCCAACCCTCCATCAGACCCAAGTTTCTTCTCATCCCACATTCCTTGGAGAGAAGACTTGGAGCCTCAAAAGCCTCCATCAGACCCAAGATTCATCCCATGTTCCTTGGAGAAGATGTGGAGCCTCCCAACCCTCCATCAGACCCTCGTTTCCTCTCATCCAGAAGAGCTGGAGCCGGGACGCGGGTTCTCGGAGGACTCACCAGGCCTGCCGGAGGTGGCTGCTGGGCCAGTTGTGGAGGCAGCGGGTGAGGCCGGGGCGGGGGAGGCCGTGGCGGGTGGTGCTGTAGACGCCGTAGGGCAGCATGAGGAGGGCGGAGAGCAGCCACGTGCCGGCGATGACGCGGCAGGCGTGGGAGCGCGTCTGCCACGAGCGCGACTGCAGCGGCTTGCAGATGGCACTGTAGCGCTCCAGGGCGATGGCCACCAGGCTGAAGGTCGACACCGACACCGACACCCCTGGCCCGGGAGGAGGAGGAGACGGAGGAGACGTGGGAAACGGGGAATGGGGGAAACGGGGAATGGGGGAAACGGGGAACTGTGAAATGATGGAACCGTTGAGACGTGGAACGATGGAGCCGTGCAACGGTGGAAATGTGGAATGAGGGAACCACGGAAACGTGGAATGATGGAACCGTGAAATGAGAGAACCGTGGACTGACGGAATTGTGGAAACGTGGAACGGTGGAGCCATTGAAACATGGAATGGTGGAACCATGGAAACATGGAATGATAGAATCGTAGAAACATGGAATGATGGAATCGTAGAAACATGGAATGATGGAATCGTAGAAACATGGAATGATGAGATGATGGAACCATTGAAACATAGAATGATGGAATGATGGAACTGTGGAATGATGGGACTGTGGAATGATGGAAACATGGAATGAGGGAATTGTGGAAATGTGGAATGATGGAACCATTGAAACATGGAATGATGGAACTGTGGAATGATGGAACTGTGGAATGATGGAACTGTGGAATGATGGGACTGTGGAATGATGGAAACATGGAATGAGGGAATCGTGGAAACGTGGAATGATGGAACCATTGAAACATGGAATGATGGAACTGTGGAATGATGGAACTGTGGAATGATGGAAACATGGAATGAGGGAATCGTGGAAATGTGGAATGATGGAACCATTGAAACATGGAATGATGGAACTGTGGAATGATGGAACTGTGGAATGTTGGAACTGTGGAATTATGGGACTGTGGAATGATGGAAACATGGAATGATGAAACCATGGAATGATGGAACTGTGGAATGATGGAACTGTGGAATGGTGGAACCATGGAATGATGGAACCATGGAATGATGGAACTGTGGACTGATGGAACCATGGAATGATGGAAGTGTGGAATGATGGAGCCATGGAGTGGTGGAACCATGAAATGACAGAATCGTGGAAACATGGAACAATGGAACTGTGGAATGATGGACTGATGGAACCATGGACTGATGGAACCATGGAAATGTGGACTCATGGAAGTGTGGAATGATGGAGCCGTGGAATGATGGAGCCGTGGAATGATGGAACCGTGGAAACATGGAACAATGGAACTGTGGAATGATGGATTGACGGAACCAGGGAAACGTGGAATGATGGAAGTGTGGAATTGTGCAATGAGGGAATTGTGGAAACGTGGAATGATGGAACCAGTGAAACATGGAATGGTGGAACTGTGGAATGATGGAACTGTGGAATGATGGAGCTGTGGAATGAGGGAATTGTGGAATGAGGGAACCATGGAATGATGGAACTGTGGAATGAGGGAATTGTGGAATGAGGGAACCATGGAATGAGGGAACTGTGGAATGATGGAACTGTGGAATGAGGGAATTGTGGAATGAGGGAACTGTGGAATGATGGAACCGTGGAATGATGGAACTGTGGAATGAGGGAATTGTGGAATGAGGGAACCATGGAATGAGGGAACTGTGGAATGATGGAACTGTGGAATGAGGGAATTGTGGAATGAGGGAACTGTGGAATGAGGGAACCGTGGAATGATGGAGCTGTGGAATGATGGAACTGTGGAATGAGGGAATTGTGGAATGAGGGAACCGTGGAATGATGGAACCGTGGAATGATGGAACTGTGGAATGAGGGAATTGTGGAATGAGGGAACTGTGGAATGAGGGAACCGTGGAATGATGGAGCTGTGGAATGATGGAACTGTGGAATGAGGGAATTGTGGAATGAGGGAACTGTGGAATGGTGGAACTGTGGAAAGATGGAACTGTGGACTGATGGAACCATGGAGCCACGGAACAATGGAGCTATGGAAGGATGGAACCATGGAATGATGGAATGGTAGAGGAGCTGTGGAATGATGGAACCGTTGAAACATGGGGTGATGGAATTGTGGAATGAGGGAATCATGGAAACGTGGACTGATGGAACTGTGGAAACATGGAACTATGGAACCATGGAAACATGGAATGGTGGAACCGTGGAATGATGGAATTTGGAATGATGGAATCATGGAATGATGGAACCATGGAATGATGGAACTGTGGACTGATGGAACCATAGAACGATAGAACCATGAACTGATGGAGCCATGGAATGGTGGAACTGTGGAATGATGGAACTGTGGAATGAGGGAACTGTGGAATGACGGAACTGTGGAATGATGGAAGTGTGGAATGATGGAGCTGTGGAATGATGGAATCATGGAAATGTGGAATGATGGAGCTGTGGAATGAGGGAACTGTGGAATGATGGAGCTGTGGAATGAGGGAACTGTGGAATGATGGAGCTGTGGAATGACGGAACTGTGGAATGATGGAGCTGTGGAATGAGGGAATCATGGAAATGTGGAATGATGGAACTGTGGAATGATGGAGCTGTGGAATGAGGGAACTGTGGAATGACGGAACTGTGGAATGATGGAAGTGTGGAATGAGGGAATCATGGAAACAAGGAACGATGAAACCATTGAAACATGGACTGATGGAACCGTGGACTGATGGAACCGTGGAATGACGGAACCATGGAAACATGGAGTGATAGAACAGCAGAATGATGGAATCATGGAAACGTGGAATGGTGGAACCGTGACATGATGGAACCGTGGACTGATGGAATTGTGGAGACGTGGAACTGTGGAACCATTGAAACATGGAATGGTGGAACCGTGGAATGATGAGATGATGGAACTATGGACTGATGGAACCATGGAATGATGGAACCATGGAGCCATGAATTGATGGAACCGGGCAAACGTGGAACCATGGAATGATGGAATGTTGGAACCATGCAATGATGGAACAATGGAACTATGGACTGATGGAACCATGGAATGAGGAGATAATGGAACTGTGGAATGAGGGAACTGTGGAGTGAGGGAACTGTGGAACAATGGAACTGTGGAACGATGGAACTGTGGACTGATGGAACCATGGAAATGTGGAATGATGGAACTGTGGAATGATGGAACTGTGGAATGATGGAATTGTGGAAAATATGGAACAATGGAACTGTGGAATGATGGACTGACGGAACCATGGAAATGTGGAATGATGGAACTGTGGAATGATGGAACTGTGGAAATGTGGAACAATGGAACATGGAATGATGGAACTGTGGAAATGTGGAACAATGGAATATGGAAAGATGGAACTATGGAAGGATGGAACCATGGAATGATGGAACCATGGAATGATGGACTAATGGAACCATGGAACTGTGGAATGATGGAAGTGTGGAATGATGGAACTGTGGAATGATGGAACAGTGGAATGAGGGAACCGTGGAGTGAGGGAACTGTGGAACAATGGAAGTGTGGAATGATGGAGCTGTGGAATGATGGAACTGTGGAATGATGGAATTGTGGAAAATATGGAACAATGGAACTGTGGAATGATGGACTGACGGAACCATGGAAATGTGGAATGATGGAACTGTGGAATGATGGAACCGTGGAATGATGGAACTGTGGAATGATGGAATTGTGGAAAATATGGAACAATGGAACTGTGGAATGATGGACTGACGGAACAATGGAAATGTGGAATGTTGGAACTGTGGAATGATGGAATTGTGGAAATGTGGAACAATGGAACATGGAAAGATGGAACTATGGAAGGATGGAACCATGGAATGATGGAACCATGGAATGATGGAGCTGTGGAATGATGGAACTGTGGAATGATGGAGCTGTGGAATGAGTGAGCCATGGAATGATGGAAACATGGAATGATGGAACTGTGGAATGAGTGAGCCATGGAATGATGGAAACATGGAATGATGGAACTGTGGAATGAGTGAGCCATGGAATGATGGAGCTGTGGAATGATGGAACTGTGGAATGAGTGAGCCATGGAATGATGGAAACATGGAATGATGGAACTGTGGAAAGATGGAACCATGGAATGATGGAGCTGTGGAATGATGGAACTGTGGAAAGATGGAACTGTGGAAAGATGGAACTGTGGAAAGATGGAACTGTGGAATGATGGAATTGTGGAAACATGGAATGATGGAATCATGGAAACATGGAATGATGGAATCATGGAAACAAGGAATGATGGAACCATGGAACGATGGAACCATTGAAACATGGAACTATGGAACTATGGAAGGATGGAATGAGGGAACCATGGACTGACGGAACCATGGAATGACGAGATGATGGAACTGTGGAATGATGGAACCTTGGAAACATGGAGTGATAGAACAATGGGATGATGGAACCGTGGAATGATGGAACTGTGGAATGATGGACTGATGGAACCGTGGAGCCACGGAGCCATGGAGCTATGGAAGGATGGAACTATGGAATGATGAAATGATGGAGCCATGGAAAGACGGAACCATTGAAAGATGGGCTGATGGAGCCACGGACTGATGGAACCATGGAGCCTTGTAATGACGGAGCCATGGAATGATGGAACCTTGGAAACATGGAATGATGGAATCTTTGAACTGTGGAACCATGGACTGATGGAACTGTGGAAGGATGGAACCTTGGAGCCATGGAACAATGGATCTATGGAAGGATGGAACCATGGAATGATGGAACGGTAGAGGAGCCGTGGAATGATGGAACCGTGGAGCCATGAATTGATGGAACCATTGAAACATGGAATGATGGAACTGTGGAATGATGGAACCATGGACTGATGGAGCCGTGGAAACAGGGAATGATGGAATCTTGGAGCCATGGAATGACGGAACCATGGACTGATGGAACAGTGGAACTGTGGACTGATGGAACCATTGAAACATGGAATGATGGAGCCACGGAATCACGGAACCGCAGAAGCCTGGGATTCTATCACCATGGAATCAGGTAACCATGGAAATGTATAATCCCGGACCCACAGAATCGTGGAACCAAGGAGCCACCGTGGCTGGAAAAAAATCCCTCCAGGCGCAGATCCTGGCACTCAGCCTGGCTGCACCTCATCCCCTTGGCCTTGGCCCCTGGATCCATGGATCCAGCCTGTCCTGATCCCTCTGGAGACCCTCCCACCCAACTTGGTGTCATCTCCAAACTGAGGGAAGACTTGATCCGCCTTTTTGGATCATGGATGATGCTTGGGGAGCCCCTTGAGCCAGGTCACCTCATCCCTGGAGGGCTCCAGGTCGGGTCGGACGGAGCTCGGATCCCCTGATCCAGCAGGAGGTGTCCCTGCCCGTGGATCCGGGTGGGATTTGAGGTCCCGTCCGACCCTTCCACGAGTCCCATGTGGAGTGGACGGGACAAGGGGATTGGGCCGTGTGTGTCACCACAGGAGCAACCGCCACTCGCTGCTTCTCCAGCTGCTCTTCCAAGCAGTTCTCCAAGGGTTCTGCAGCCATGGGATGGCTGGAGGTGGCTGGGAATGACTGGGAATGGCTGGGAATGACTGGAAATGGCTGGAGATGACTGGGAATGACTGGGAATGGCTGGAGATAATGGGTGGAGATGGTTGGGAATGGCTGGAGATGACTGTGAAAGACTAGGAATGGCTGGAGATGGGTGGAGATGGCTGGGAATGACTGGGAATGGCTGGAGATGGGTGGAGATGGCTGGGAATGACTGGGAATGGCTGGAGATGGTTGGAGATGGGTGGGAATGACTGGGAATGACTGGAGATGATGGGTGGAGATGGGTGGGAATGGCTGGGAATGACTGGGAATGGCTGGGAATGACTAGAGATTATGGGTGGAGATGACTGGGAATGACTGGGAATGGCTGGGAATGGCTGGAGATGATGGGTGGAGATGACTGGGAATGACTGGAGATGGGTGGAGATGATTGGGAATGACTGGAGATGGGTGGTAATGACTGGAGATGGCTGGGAATGACTGGCAATGACTGGAGGTGGTTGGAGATGACTGGTAATGACTGGAGATGACTGGGAATGGCTGGAGATGACTGGGAATGGCTGGAGATTATGACTGGAGATGGTTGGAGATGGGTGGGAATGGCTGGAGATGACTGGGAATGACTGGGAATGGCTGAAGATGATGGGTGGAGATGGCTGGGAATGACTGGGAATGACTGGGAATGGCTGGAGATTCATGGGAATGGCTGGAGATGACTGGGAATTGACTGGGAATGGCTGGAGATGATGGGTGGAGATGGTTGGAGATGGGTGGGAATGGCTGGGAATGACTGGGAATGGCTGGAGATGGGTGGAGATGGCTGGGAATGACTGGGAATGGCTGGAGATGACTGGGAATGACTGGAGATGATGGGTGGAGATGGCTGGAGATGGATGTGAATGACTGGAGGTGGCTGGAGATGACTGGTAATGACTGGAGATGACTGGGAATGGCTGGAGATGACTGGGAATGACTGGGAATGGCTGGAGATTATGGGTGGAGATGGTTGGGAATGACTGGGAGTGGCTGGGAATGGCTGAAGATGATGGGTGGAGATGGCTGGGAATGACAGGGAATGGCTGGAGATGACTGGGAATGGCTGGGAATAGCTGGAGATGATGGGTGGAGATGGCTGGAGATGGCTGGGAATGACTGGAGATGGGTGGAGATGACTGGTAATGACTGGAGATGACTGGGAATGGCTGGAGACGACTGGGAATGACTGGGAATAGCTGGAGATTATGGGTGGAGATGGTTGGGAATGACTGGGAATGGCTGGAGATGATGGGTGGAGATGGGAATGACTGGGAATGGCTGGAGATGGATGGGAATGGTTGGAGATGACTGGGAATTGACTGGGAATGGCTGAAGATGACTGGTAATGACTGGAGATGGCTGGGAATGATTGGGAATAACTGCAAATGGCTGGGAATGACTGGAGATGACTGGAAATGGCTGGAGATGACTGGGTATAACTGGGAATGGCTGGAGATGATGGGTGGAGATGGTTGGAGATGGGTGGGAATGGCTGGGAATGGCTGGAGATGATGGGTGGGGATGACTGGGAATGACTGGAGATGGCTGGAGATGACTGGGAATGACTGGAGATGACTGGAAATGGCTGGAGATGGGTGGAGATGACTGGGAATAACTGGGAATGGCTGGAGATGATGGGTGGAGATGGCTGGGAATGACTGGGAATGGCTGGGAATGGCTGAAGATGATGGGTGGAGATGGCTGGGAATGACTGGGAATGACTGGAGATAATGGGTGGAGATGGATGGGAATGGCTGGAGATGATGGGTGGAGATGACTGGGAATGACTGGAAATGGCTGGAGATGACTGGGAATGGCTGGAGATGACTGGGAATGACTGGAGATGACTGGAAATGGCTGGAGATGGGTGGAGATGACTGGGAATAACTGGGAATCGCTGGAGATGATGGGTGGAGATGGCTGGGAATGACTGGAGATGGCTGGGAATAGCTGGAGATGGCTGGAGATGACTGGAAGTGGCTGGAGATGATGGGTGGGAATGGCTGGAGATGACTGGGAATGACTGGCAATGGCTGGAGATGACTGGGAATGACTGGTAATGACTGGAGATGGCTGGGAATGACTGGAAACCACCGGGGATGCCGCGCAAAGGCCGTCCCCGTCCCCCACGTACCCATGAGGTAGGCCATGAGCTTGCAGACGACCTCCCCGAAGACGAAGGTGCCCATGAGGTTGGGGATGAGGGTGAAGGGCATGCAGCAGAGGGCCAGCAGCAGGTCGCTGAGGGCCAGCGACAGCAGGAAGGAGTTGGTGACCGTCCTCAGGCGCCGGTGGAGGAGCAGCACGGCCACCACCAGCGCGTTGCCCACCAGGCTCAGCACGAAGATCACCGCGTACAGCAGCACTCGGACCGTCAGGTCCAGCTCTGGGGGGGGGGGGGGGGGGAACAGGGGGACACGGTGGACACGGCAACCCGGGGGACACCAGGAGGGGACCAGAAGCCTCCCGGCAACAAGGGAGATGGGCAAGCGCGGCCACAGGGGGGGGGTGGCCAATGGGAGGGGTGGAGGAGAGAGTGGGGGAGAGGGGGGTGTGTGTGTGTGTGTGTGGGGAGATGGACTGGGATGGACTGGGATGGAGAGTGGGTGGACTGGGATGGACTGGGATAGAGAGTGAGTGGACTGGGATGGACTGGGATAGAGAGTGGGTGGACTGGGATGGACTGGGACACAGGTGGGATGGTCTGGGATGGACTGGGATGGAGAGTGGGTGGACTGGGATGGACTGGGATGGAGAGTGGGTGGACTGGGATGGACTGGGACGCAGGTGGGGGGCACTGGGATGGACTGGGATAGAGAGTGGGTGGACTGGGATGGACTGGGATGGAGAGTGGGTGGACTGGGATGGACTGGGACACAGGTGGGATGGTCTGGGATGGACTGGGATGGAGAGTGGGTGGACTGGGATGGACTGGGATGGAGAGTGGGTGGACTGGGATGGACTGGGATGGAGAGTGGGTGGACTGGGATGGACTGGGACGCAGGTGGGATGGTCTGGGATGGACTGGGATGGAGAGTGGGTGGACTGGGATGGACTGGGACGCAGGTGGGGGGCACTGGGATGGACTGGGATGGAGAGTGGGTGGACTGGGATGGACTGGGATGCAGGTGGGGGGCACTGGGATGGACTGGGATGGAGAGTGGGTGGACTGGGATGGACTGGGACGCAGGTGGGATGGTCTGGGATGGACTGGGATGGAGAGTGGGTGGACTGGGATGGACTGGGATGGAGGGTTGGGTGCATTGGGATGGACTGGGATGGAGGGCAGGGTGGACTGGGATGAACAGGGAAGGACTGGGACACAGGTGGGAGGGACTGGGATGGACTGGGATGGACTGGGATGAAGGGTGGGGGGCACTGGGATGGACTGGGATGAACAGGGAAGGACTGGGACACAGGTGGGATGGACTGGGATGGAGGGTGGGGTGCACTGGGATGGACTGGGACACAGGTGGGATGGTCTGGGATGGACTGGGATGCAGGTGGGGGGCACTGGGATGGACTGGGATGGAGAGTGGTTGGACTGGGATAGACTGGGATGGACTGGGATGGAGGGCAGGGTGGATTGGGATGAACTGGGACACAGGTGGGATGGTCTGGGACGCAGGTGGGGAGCACTGGGATGGACTGGGATGGAGAGTGGTTGGACTGGGATAGACTGGGATGGACTGGGATGGAAGGTGGGGGGCACTGGGATGAACTGGGAAGGACTGGGATGCAGGTGGGTTGGACTAGGATGCACTGGGATGGACTGGGTAGAACTGGGATGGACTGGGATGGAGAGGGTGGACTGGGATGGACTGGGATGGACTGGGATGGACTGGGAAGGAGAGTGGGATGGACTGGGATGAACAGGGAAGGACTGGGACTCAGATAGGATAGACTGGGATGCACTGGGACACAGATGGGATGGACTGAGATGGATAGTGGGTGGACTGGGATGAACTGGGAAGGACTGGGACACAGACGGGATGGTCTGGGATGGAGGATGGAATGGACTGGGATGAACTGGGAAGGACTGGGACACAGACGGGATGGACTAGGATGCACTGGGACACAGGTGGGCTGGACTGGGATGCACTGGAACGCACTGGACTGCAGGTGGAATGGACTGGGATGGACTGCGATGGAGGGCGGGGTAGACCGGGATGGACTGGGACACAGGTGGGGTGCACTGGGATGGACTGGGAGGGGATCTCAGGCTCGGCAGGGGATGTGCGGGTCTCCCATTTCCCATTTCCCATTCCCCATCTCCCATTCCCCATTCCCCCTCTCCCATTTCCCATTCCCCATTCCCCATTCCCCATTCCCCATTCCCGATTCCCCATTCCCCATTCCCCATTTCCCATTCCCCATTCCCTATTCCCCCTCTCCCATTCCCCCTCTCCCATTCCCCATTTCCCATTCCCCATTCCCCATTCCCCATTCCCCATTCCCCATCTCCCATTCCCCCATTTCCCATTCCCCATTCCCCATTCCCCCTCTCCCATTCCCCATTCCCCATTCCCCATTTCCCATTCCCCATTCCCTATTCCCCCTCTCCCATTCCCCATTTCCCATTCCCCATTCCCCCTCTCCCATTTCCCATTCCCCATCTCCCATTCCCCATTCCCCCATTTCCCATTCCCCATTCCCCATTCCCCCTCTCCCATTCCCCATTTCCCATTCCCCATTCCCCATTCCCCCTCTCCCATTCCCCATTCCCGATTCCCCATTCCCCCATTCCCCATTCCCCATTCCCCATTTCCCATTCCCCATCTCCCATTCCCCATTCCCGATTCCCCATTCCCCTATTTCCCATTTCCCATTCCCCATTCCCCATTCCCCCTCTCCCATTCCCCATCTCCCATTCCCCATTCCCCATTCCCCATTCCCCCTCTCCCATTCCCCATTCCCGATTCCCCATTCCCCATTTCCCATTCCCCATCTCCCATTCCCCATTCCCCATTCCCCATTCCCCATCTCCCATTCCCCATTCCCCATTCCCCATTCCCCCTTCCCCATTCCCGATTCCCCATTCCCCATTCCCCATTCCCTATTTCCCATTCCCCATCTCCCATTCCCCATTCCCCATTCCCCATTCCCCATTCCCTATTTCCCATTCCCCATTCCCCATTCCCCATTTCCCATTTCCCATACCCCATTTCCCATTCCCCATCTCCCATTCCCGATTCCCCATTTCCCATTTCCCATTCCCCATTCCCGATTCCCCATTTCCCATTCCCCATTCCCCATTCCCCATTTCCCATTCCCCATTCCCCCTCTCCCATTCCCCATTTCCCATTCCCCCTCTCCCATTTCCCATTCCCCATTCCCCCATTCCCCATTCCCCATTTATCTCCCATTTCCCCATTTCCCATTTCACCTCCTGGGCTTCCTCTGCTCCCGGTTCTCCCGGTTCCTCCGCAGCTGCTCCCGGTGCCATTCCCGGTGCCATTCCCTGTGCTCCCGTTCCCGATACAGAGCAGGGACCCGTTCGGCCTACGCGGGTCCATGGTGAGACCCTCACCGGTTATCCTGGTTATCCTGGAGCTCCCAGTGATCCCAGTTATCTCAGAGCTCCCAGTGATCCCAGTTATCTCAGAGCTCCCAGTGCTCCCAGTTATCTCGGAGCTCCCGGTGCTCCCAGTTATCTCGGAGCAACCAGTGATCCCAGTTATCTCGGAGCTCTCGGTGATCCCACTTATCTCGGAGCTCCCGGTGATCCCAGTTATCTCGGAGCAACCAGTGATCCCAGTTATCTCAGCGCTCCCGGTGATCCCAGTTATCTCGGAGATCCCGGTGATCCCAGTTATCTCGGAGCTCCCGGTGATTCCAGTTATCTCGGAGCTCCCGGTGATCCCAGTTATCTCAGAGATCCCAGTGATCTCAGTTATCTTGGAGCTCCCAGTGATCCCAGTTATCTCGGAGCTCCCAGTGATCCCAATTATCTCGGAGTTCCCAGTGATCCCAGTTATCTCGGAGCTCCCGGTGATCCCAGTTATCTCGGAGCTCCCGGTGATCCCAGTTATCTCAGAGCTCCCGGTGATCCCAGTTATCTCGGAGCTCCCAGTGCTCCCAGTTATCTCGGAGCTCTCGGTGATCCCAGTTATCTCGGAGCAACCAGTGATCCCAGTTATCTCAGAGATCCCAGTGATCCCAGTTATCTTGGAGCTCCCGGTGATCCCAGAGCTCTCGGTGATCCCAGAGCTCTCGGTGATCCGAGTGATCCCAGTTATCTCGGAGCTCCCAGTGCTCCCAGTTATCTCAGAGCTCCCGGTGATCCCAGTTATTTTGGAGCAACCAGTGATTCCACTTATCTCAGAGCTCCCGGTGATCCCAGTTATCTCGGAGCTCCCAGTTATTCCAGAGCTCCCAGAGCTCCTGTTCCTCTGATCCTGCAGCTCCCGGTGCTCCCGGTTATCTCGGTATTCCCGGTTCTCCTGCTGCTCCCGGAGCTCCTGGTTATTCCAGAGATCCTGTAGCTCCTATTCCTCCCTTCCCAGTGCTCCCAGTTAGCTCCATGTCCCTGCTCTCCCACTTATCCCAGTGCTCCTGGTGCTCCCGGCTCCCTCGGTGTTCCCGATGATCCCGGTGCTCCCGGTTATCTCAGTATTCCCAATGTTCCTGGTTATCCCGGTGCTCCCTCCTCTCCGTCTACTCGTCTCCTTCAGCTCTCGGTGCTCCCAGTGCTCCCAGTTATTCCAGAGCTCCCAGACCTCTCGTTCTTCTGATCCTACAGCTCCCGGAGCTCCCGGTTATCTCGGTATTCCCGGCCTACCCGATGCTCCCGGTTATTCCATTGCTCCCAGAGCTCCGTCTTCTCCTCTCCTGCAGCTCTTGGTGCTCCCAACGCTCCTGATGCTCCTGGTGATCCCGGTGCTCCCGGAGCTCCGATTCTGCTGTTCCCGGTGCTCCCGGAGCTCCGATTCTGCAGCTCCCGATGCTCCCGGAGCTCCTGGTTATCCCGTTGTTCCCGGTGCCGCTGCAGCTCCCGCTGTTCCCGGTGCTCCCAGCTCTCCCTCAGCTCCAATCCTGTAGCTCCCGGTGCTCCCGGAGCTCCGATTCTGCTGTTCCCGGTGCTCCCGGAGCTCCAATTCTGTAGCTCCCGGTGCTCCCAGAGCTCGATTCCTTAGCTCCCAGTGTTCCCGGAGCTCCAATTCCACAGCTCCCGGTGCTCCCAGAGCTCGAATCCGTCAGTTCCCGGTGTTCCCGATGCTCCGATTCTGCTGTTCCCGGTGCTCCCGGAGCTCCAATTCTGTAGCTCCCGGTGCTCCCAGAGCTCGATTCCTTAGCTCCCAGTGTTCCCGGAGCTCCAATTCCACAGCTCCCGGTGCTCCCAGAGCTCGAATCCCTCAGCTCCCGGTGTTCCCGATGCTCCAATCCTGCCGTTCCCGGTGCTGCCGGTGTTCTCCCTGCAACTGATTCCGCAGCTCCCGGTGCTCCCGGAGTTCCAGTTCTTCAGCTCCTGGTGCTGCTGGAGCTCAATTCGGCAGCTCCCGGTGCTCTCGGAGCTCCTATTCTGTAGCTCCCGGTGCTCCCGGAGCTCCAATTCTGCTGTTCCTGGTTCTCCCAGTGTTCTCCCTGCAACTGATCCCGCAGCTCCCAGTGCTCCCAGTTATCCCAGTGCTCCCAGAGCTCTGATTCTGCAGCTCCCGGTGCTTCCCTCTGCTCGAATCCCTCAGCTCCCGGTGTTCCCGAAGCTCCGATTCTGCTGTTCCCGGTGCTCCCTCTGCTCGAATCCCGCAGCTCCCACCTCTCCCTCAGCTCCAGTCCTGCAGCTCCCGGTGTCCCCGGTTATCCTGGTGCTCCCAGAGCTCCGATTCCACAGCTCCCGGTGTTCCCGGAGCTCCGATTCTGCCGTTCCCGGTGCTCCCGGAGCTCCCTCTGCTCAAATCCCTCAGCTCCCGGTGCTCCTGGAGCTCCGATTCTGCTACTCCCGGTGCTCCTGGGCCTCCAGTTCTGCTGTTCCCGAAGCTCCCGGAGCTCAAGTCTGTAGCTCCCGGTGCTCCCAGAGCTCGATTCTGCAGCTCCCGGAGCTCCCGGTTTTCCCGATGCTCCAATCCTGCCGTTCCCGGTGCTGCCGGTGTTCTCCCTGCAACTGATTCCGCAGCTCCCGGTGCTCCCGGAGTTCCAATTCTTCAGCTCCTGGTGCTGCTGGAGCTCAATTCAGCAGCTCCCGGTGCTCTCGGAGCTCCTATTCTGTAGCTCCCGGTGCTCCCGGAGCTCCAATTCTGCCGTTCCCGGTTCTCCCGGTGTTCGTTCTCCCGGCAACTGATCCCGCAGCTCCCAGTTATCCCAGTTATCCCAGTGCTCCCGGAGCTCTGATTCTGCAGCTCCCGGTGCTTCCCTCTGCTCGAATCCCTCAGCTCCCGGTGTTCCCGAAGCTCGGATTCTGCTGTTCCCGGTGCTCCCTCTGCTCGAATCCCGCAGCTCCCACCTCTCCCTCAGCTCCAATCCTGCAGCTCCCGGTGTCCCCGGTTATCCTGGTGCTCCCAGAGCTCCGATTCCACAGCTCCCGGTGTTCCCGGAGCTCCGATTCTGCCGTTCCCGGTGCTCCCGGAGCTCCCTCTGCTCAAATCCCTCAGCTCCCGGTGCTCCTGGAGCTCCGATTCTGCTACTCCCGGTGCTCCTGGGCCTCCAGTTCTGCTGTTCCCGAAGCTCCCGGAGCTCAAGTCTGTAGCTCCCGGTGCTCCCAGAGCTCGATTCTGCAGCTCCCGGAGCTCCCGGTGTTCCCGATGCTCCAATTCTGCTATTCCCGGTGCTGCCGGTGTTCTCCCTGCAACTGATTCCGCAGCTCCCGGTGCTCCCGGACTTCCAATTCTTCAGCTCCTGGTGCTGCTGGAGCTCAATTCAGCAGCTCCCGGTGTTCTCGGAGCTCCGATCCTACAGCTCCCGGTGCTCCCGATGCTCCGATTCTGTAGCTCCCGGTGTTCCCGATGCTCCAGTTCTGCCGTTCCCGGTTCTCCCGGTGTTCTCCCTGCAACTGATCCCGCAGCTCCCAGTTATCCCAGTTATCCCAGTGCTCCTTCTGCTCGAATCCCTCAGCTCCTGGTGCTCCCGGAGCTCCGATCCTACAGCTCCCGGTGCTCCCGATGCCCCAACTCTGCTGCTCCCGGTGTTCTCCCCGCAACTGATCCCGCAGCTCCCGGTGTTCCCGAAGCTCCGATTCCACCGTTCCCGGTGCTCCCGAAGCCCCCGGTGGTGCTCGCGGGGTCCCTCCCGGTTATCCCGGTGCTCCCGGAGCTCCAATTCCCTCAGCTCCCGGTGTTCCCGGAGCTGGATTCTGCAGCTCCCGGTGTTCCCAGTGCTCCCAGTTCTCCCTCAGCTCCAACCTTGCAGCTCCCGGTGCTTCAGGAGCTCCCGAGCTCGGTGTCTCCGGTTATCCCGGTATTCCCGGAGCTCTGATTCTGCAGCTCCCGGTGCTCCCGGGGCCCCTCCCTCCCTCCCGTTTCTCCTCCCCGGGGGCGGCTCCCGGGGCGGGGCCTGGGGGGGGGGCTCCTCCTTGTCCCCATCCACAGCCCCATCATCCTCATTCGGATCCCGCTCCTGATCCCTCGGCCCATCCCATCCCATCCCATCCCATCCCATCCCTGTCCCCACCCTGAGCCCCATCCCAGCTCCTGCTCCAGCCTTGTCCTCACCCTGATTCACATCCTGGTCCCTGTTCTCTTCCCCAGCCTGGTCCCAATCCCAATCCCAGTCCCAATCCCAATCCCAATCCCAATCCCTGCCCCATCCCCATCCTGATCTTGATCCCAATCCTGATCATTTCCCCTCCCATCCCATCCCAATCCTGATCCCAATCCCAATCCTGATCCCAATCCTGATCCCAGTCCTGATCCCAGTCCTGATCCCAATCTTGATCCTGATCCCTATCCCCTCCTGATCCCTATTCTGATCCCAATCCCTGTTCCCAATCTCTTCTCCATCCCAATCCTGATCCCACTCCCTATCCCATCCCATCCCAATCCCAATCCCAGTCCTGAACCCGATCCCATCCTGATCCCTATTCCAATCCCAGTCCTGATCCCAATCTTGATCCTGATCCCTATTCTGATCCCAATCCTATCCTAATCCCAATCCCTTCCTGATCCCTGCCCTGTCCCGATCCTGAACCCAATCCCTGGTCCCAATCTCTACTCCATCCCTGTCCCCATCCCAATCCCAATCCCATCCCAATCCTGATCCCATCCTGATCCCAATCCCTATTCCATCCCAATCCTGATCCCATCCCTATCCCATCCCCATCCTGATCCCGATCCCGACCCCGATCCCACCCGGATGACGGTTACGTCGCAGCATTCACTGACGAACACCCCCTCGTTGCCCAGCAACAGCTCTCGGTGTTCCCTAGCAACGGCCCCAGCACGGTTACCTAGCAACGGCCCCGGCCGCGCTCCCTAACAACAGCTCTCGGTGCTCCCTAGCAACGGTCGTCATGGTTACCCCTCAACGTCTGGGCCCCCCTGCTCCCCGCTTCCCACTGGGACCCTGAGCCTTGGGGGGACCCTGTATCCCTGTACCCCACATCTTGGGGGGACCCTGAGCCTTGGGGTGACCCTGAATCCCTGCATCCTGAGTCCTGGGGGGACCCTGAGCCTTGGGGGGACCCTGGATCCCTGCATCCTGAGTCCTGGGGGGACCCTGAGCCTTGGGGGGACCCTGGATCCCTGCATCCTGAGTCCTGGGGGGACCCTGAGCCTTGGGGGGACCCTGAATCCCTGCATCCTGAGTCCTGGGGGGACCCTGAACCCCTGTATCCTGCATCCCACTGGGATCCTGCATCTTGGGGGGACCCTGAGCCTTGGGGGGACCCTGTATCCCTACACCCCACATCTTGGGGGGACCCTGAGTCTTGAGGGGACCCTGAACCCCTGTATCCTGCATCCCACTAGGATCCTGCATCTTTGGGGGACCCTGAGCCTTGGGGGGACCCTGTATCCCTGTACCCCACATCTTGGGGGGACCCTGAGACTTGAGGGGACCCTGGATCCCTGCATCCTGAGTCCTGGGGGGACCCTGAGCCTTGGGGGGACCCTGTATCCCTGTACCCCACATCCCACTGGGACCCTGAGCCTTGGGGGGACCCTGAATCCCTGCATCCTGAGTCCTGGGGGGACCCTGAACCCCTGTATCCTGCATCCCACTGGGATCCTGCATCTTGGGGGGACCCTGAGCCTTGGGGGGACCCTGTATCCCTGTACCCCACATCCCACTGGGACCCTGAGCCTTGAGGGGACCCTGAACCCCTGTATCCTGCATCCCACTGGGATCCTGCATCTTGGGGGGACCCTGAGCCTTGGGGGGACTCTGGATCCCTGTACTCTGCATCTTGGGGGGACCCTGAGCCTTGGGGTGACCCTGAATCCCTGCATTCTGAGTCCTGGGGGGACCCTGAGCCTTGGGGTGACCCTGAATCCCTGTAACCCACATCCCACTGGGATCCTGCATCTTGGGGTGACCCTGGATCCCTGCATCCCGAGTCCTGGGGGGACCCTGAACCCCTGTATCCTGCATCCCACTAGGATCCTGCATCTTGGGGGGACCCTGTGCCTTGGGGGGACCCTGAATCCCTGCATCCTGAGTCCTGGGGGGACCCTGAGACTTGGGGGGACCCTGGATCCCTGCATCCTGAGTCCTGGGGGGACCCTGAGCCTTGGGGGGACCCTGTATCCCTGTACCCCACATCCCACTGGGACCCTGAGCCTTGGGGGGACCCTGTATCCCTGCACTCGGCATCCTGGGGGGACCCTGAACCCCTGTACCCGACATCCCACTGGGATCCTGCATCTTGGGGGGACCCTGAGCCTTGGGGGGACCCTGGATCCCTGTACCCCACATCCCACTGGGACCCTGAGCCTTGGGGGGACCCTGAATCCCTGCATCCCGAGTCCTGGGGGGACCCTGAGCCTTGGGGGGACCCTGTATCCCTGTACCCCTCATCCCACTGGGATCCTGAGTCTTTGGGGGACCCTGAATCCCTGCACTCGGCATCCTGGGGGGACCCTGAACCCCTGTATCCTGCATCCCACTGGGATCCTGCATCTTGGGGGGACCCTGAGCCTTGGGGGGACCCCCCACCCCTGCCCCCCCCATCCCCCTGGGGTCCTGCCCCCCGGGGCGGCCGCCGTGTTTGCCGCGCGGCCTCCTCCGCTTCTCCTCGAGGCTCTGGAGGCGCAGGGACACCTTGAGGGCTCCGGCCTCCAGCTGGGCCACCAGCCTGGCCGCTCGCTCCCGCAGCCCCCCAAGTCGCTCCCACAGCTCCGTCGCCCGCCGCTCCCGCTCGGCCTCGGCCGCCTCCGCCGCCAGGTCCAGTTGGCCCGAGCGCAGCAGGAGCTGGCGGCCCTTGGCCTCCATGGCCGCTCGGGCGCCGGGGAACTGGGCCAACACCTCGGCCAGGTCCTCCTTGGCCAAGCAGAAGAGGTCCGAGTGGCCCAGGCTGACGATGGTGGCCGTGCGGCGGTTGCCAAAGGGGTTCCCTGCGGGATCGAGGGGCGACCGGTCAGGGAATCACCAGGTTGGAAGAGACCCAACGGGTCATGGAGTCCAACCATTCCCATCAAACACTGACCCATGTCCCTCAGCACCTCGTCCACCCGTCCCTTAAACCCTCCAGGGAAGGGGAATCAACCACCTCCTTGAGAAGGTTCTACCACCTCCCAGTGACCTTTTCCTTGAAGGATTTCCAGCCTGAACTTCTAGTGGAGCTTGAGGTTGTTCCACCTGGTTTTGTCCCTTGGGAGAAGAGCCCAGAGCTCCCTCCTCTCCACAACCTCCTCTCAGGGAGAGAGCAATGAGGTCTCCCCTCAACCTCCTCTTCTCCAGGAGAAACACCCCCAGATCCCTCAGGCTTCTTCTCCAGCCCCTTCCCCACCTCTGTTCCCTTCTCCACACTCGCTCCAGCCCCTCAAGGTCTTTCTTGGAGTGAAGGAGCCAGCACTGACCCCCCAGGATTGCAGGTTGGGTCTCCCCAGAGGGAGAAGAACTTCCCTGGACCTTCTCCTCCGTCCAGACTTCTCCTCATCTTTTGCTGCTCAGGGTTGTTGTGCCCCAAGGGCAGGATCCGCCGTTTGGCCTCCTTAACCCTCATCCCGCTGGCCTCAGCCCATGGATCCAAGCAGCTCAGCTCCCTCTGGAGAGCCTCAGCTCCCAAGCGGCCGCGTCGGCCTCTCTCACCTTTGATGTGGACGAGGCTGATCTCCCCGAAGTAGAGCCCTGGGCCCAGCAGGGCCAGGCGGGTGACGCCGTCCTCGGCCACCACGGCCAAGCGCCCCTCCCGGACGAAGTACATCTCGCGGCCGACGTCTCCGCGCCGGCACACCACCTCGCCGGGGCCGAAGAGCTGCGGGCGCAGCCGCAGCACCAGCTGCCGCAGGACTCCCGCTTCCCAGTCGCGGAAGAGGCCCACGCGGCGCAGGGCGGGCAGGTGGACGCCGGCCAGCACCTCGGCCCTCAGCGCCGGCGGCAGGTGCCGCAGCACCGAGAGCTCGGCCGGCAGCTTGCGCCGAGCCCGAAGGTGCTGGTGCCACGAGGCCACGCGCCCAACCAGCCGCCCGCGCAACCCCTGGGAGCGAAGGTAGCGCCGAACGGGCTCCGGGTCCGGGTAGAAGGCGGCGTCGGAGGCGTTGATGTTGGAGATGACCGTGCTGGGGGAAGAGGGGGAAGGGTGGCTCGGAAGGGGCCTCCAAGCCCATCCGGACGTGGATCGGGGCCTCCAAGTCCCATCCCACCTGGTCTTGAGGACCTCACGGACCCATGGGTTGGATTGGGTTGGGTTGGAAGGGACCTCCAAGCCCATCTGGATCTGGCTCAGGGTCCCAAAGCCCCGTCCCACTTGGCCTTGAGGACCTCATGGTCTCATGGGTTGGTTGGAAGGGACCTCATGGACCCATGGGTTGGGTTGGGTAGGGTTTGGATCAATTGGGTTGGGTTGGGTTGGATTGGAAGGGACCTCCAAGCCCATCTGGATCTGGCTCAGGGTCCCAAAGCCCCGTCCCACTTGGCCTTGAGGACCTCATGGTCTCATGGGTTGGTTGGAAGGGACCTCATGGACCCATGGGTTGGGTTGGGGTGGATTGAGAGGGACCTCAGAGATCATAGAATCAGAGAATGGATCGGGTTGGGTTGGGTTAGAAGGGACCCCAAAGCCCATCCAGGTCTAGATCAGGGTCTCCAAGTCCCGTCCCAGCTGGTCTTGAGGGCCTCATGGTCTCATGGGTTGGGTTGGGATCGATTGGGTTGGGATGGGTTGGGAGGGACCTCAAAGGTCATGAAATGAGAGAATGAGTTGGGTTGGGTTGGATTGGGTTGGAAGGGACCTCCAAACCCATCTGGACCTGCATCAGAGGCTCCAAGTCCCATCCCACCTGGTCTTGAGGACCTCATGGACCCATGGGTTGGATTGGGTTGGGTTGGAAGGGACCTCCAAGCCCATCTGGATCTGGATCAGGGTCCCAAAGCCCCGTCCCACCTGGTCTTGAGGGCCTCATGGTCTCATGGGTTGGGTTGGGTTGGGTTGGGTTAGGTCGAGTTGGATTGAGAGGGACCTCAAAGATCATGGAATGAGAGAATGGGTTGAGGTTGGGTTGGGTTGGAAGGGACCTCCAAGCCCATCCAGGTCTAGATCAGGGTCTCCAATCCCCATTCCACTTGGCCTTGAGGACCTCAGGGACCCATGACTTGGTTGGAAGGGACCTCATGGACCCATGGGTTGGGTTGGGTAGGGTTTGGATCAATTGGGTTGGGTTGGGTTGGATTGGAAGGGACCTCCAAGCCCATCTGGATCTGGATCAGGGGCTCCAAGCCCCATCCCACCTGGTCTTGAGGACCTCATGGACCCATGGGTTGGTTGGAAGGGACCTCATGGACCCATGGGTTGGGTTGGGGTGGATTGAGAGGGACCTCAGAGATCATAGAATCAGAGAATGGATCGGGTTGGGTTGGGTTAGAAGGGACCCCAAAGCCCATCCAGGTCTAGATCAGGGTCTCCAAGTCCCATCCCACCTGGTCTTGAGGACCTCATGGTCTCATGGGTTGGGTTGGGATCGATTGGGTTGGGATGGGTTGGGAGGGACCTCAAAGGTCATAGAATGAGAGAATGGGAAAGGTTGGGTTGGGTTGGGTTGGGTTGGAAGGGACTTCCAAGCCCATCTGGATCTGGATCAGGGACTCCAAGCCCCATCCCACCTGGTCTTGAGGACCTCACGGACCCATGGGTTGGATTGGGTTGGGTTGGAAGGGACCTCCAAGCCCATCTGGATCTGGCTCAGGGTCCCAAAGCCCCATCCCACTTGGCCTTGAGGACCTCATGGTCTCATGGGTTGGTTGGAAGGGACCTCATGGACCCATGGGTTGGGTTGGGGTGGATTGAGAGGGACCTCAGAGATCATAGAATCAGAGAATGGATCGGGTTGGGTTGGGTTAGAAGGGACCCCAAAGCCCATCGAGGTCTAGATCAGGGTCTCCAAGTCCCGTCCCACCTGGTCTTGAGGACCTCATGGTCTCATGGGTTGGGTTGGGTTGGGTTAGGTCGAGTTGGATTGAGAGGGACCTCAAAGATCATGGAATGAGAGAATGGGTTGGGTTGGGTTGGATTGGAAGGGACCTCCAAGCCCATCCAGGTCTAGATCAGGGTCTCCAATCCCCATTCCACTTGGCCTTGAGGACCTCAGGGACCCATGACTTGGTTGGAAGGGACCTCATGGACCCATGGGTTGGGTTGGGTAGGGTTTGGATCAATTGGGTTGGGTTGGGTTGGATTGGAAGGGACCTCCAAGCCCATCTGGATCTGGATCAGGGGCTCCAAGCCCCATCCCACCTGGTCTTGAGGACCTCATGGACCCATGGGTTGGTTGGAAGGGACCTCATGGACCCATGGGTTGGGTTGGGTTGGTTGGAAGGAACCTCCAAGCCTGTCCAGTTCCACCCCTGCCATGGGCAGGGACACCTCCCACTGGCCCAGGGGCTCCAAGCCCCATCCAACCTGGCCTGGAACCACTCCAGGTCCCTCCCAACCCAACCTTTCCATGACCCCATGATCCTTGAAGTCCCTTCCCACCCAATCATTCCATGATCCTTGAAGTTCCCTTCCAGGTCAACCTTTCCATGACCACATGATCCTTGAAGGTCCCTCCCAACCCAACCTTTCCATGACCACATGGTCTTGAAGGTCCCTTCCAACCCAATCATTCCACGAACTCATGGTCTTGAAGGTCCCTCCCAACCCAACCTTTCCATGACCACATGGTCCTTGAAGGTCCCTTCCAACCCAATCATTCCACGAACTCATGGTCTTGAAGGTCCCTTCCAACCCAACCTTTCCATGACCTCATGGTCTTGAAGGTCCCTTCCAACTCAACCATTCCACGAACTCATGATCCTTGAGGTCCCTTCCAACCCAACCTTTCCGTGACCTCATGATCTCGAAGTTCCCTTCCAACCCAACTGTTCCATGAACCTTGAGGTCCCTTCCAACCCAACCATTCCATGACCTCATGGTCTTGAAGGTCCCTTCCAACCCAACCATTCCATGAACTCATGATCTTTGAAGTCCCTTCCAACCCAACTGCTCCATGATCCTTGAGGTCCCTTCCAACTCAACCTTTCCATGACCTCATGATCTCAAAGGTCCCTTCCAACCCAACCTTTCCATGACCCCATGGTCTTGAAGGTCCCTTCCAGCCCAATAATTCCATGATCCTTGAGGTCCCTTCCAACCCAACCTTTCCATGATCCCATGATCTCGAAGTTCCCTTCCAACTCAACCATTCCATGACCTCATGGTCTTTGAAGTCCCTTCCAACCCAACCTTTCCATGACCCCATGATCTCAAAGTTCCCTTCCAACCCAACCTTTCCATGACCCCATGATCCTTGAAGTCCCTTCCCACCCAATCATTCCATGATCCTTGAAGTTCCCTTCCAGGTCAACCTTTCCATGACCACATGATCCTTGAAGGTCCCTCCCAACCCAACCTTTCCATGATCCCATGATCCTTGAGGTCCCTCCCAACCCAACCTTTCCATGATCGCATGATCCTTGAGGTCCCTTCCAACCCAACTGTTCCATGATCCTTGAGGTCCCTTCCAACCCAACCATTCCATGACCTCATGGTCTTGAAGGTCCCTTCCAACCCAATCATTCCATGATCTCAAAGGTCCCTTCCAACTGAACCTTTCCATGACCTCATGATCTCGAAGTTCCCTTCCAGGTCAATCATTCCATGATCCTTGAGGTCCCTTCCAACCCAACCTTTCCGTGACCTCATGGTCTTGAAGGTCCCTTCCAACTGAACCATTTCATGACCTCATGATCCTTGAAGTCCCTCCCAACCCAATCATCCCATGATCTCAAAGGCTTCTTCCAACCCAACCTTTCCATAACCTCATGGTCTTGAAGGTCCCTTCCAACCCAATCATTCCACGAACTCATGGTCTTGAAGGTCCCTTCCAACCCAACCTTTCCATGACCACATGATCCTTGAAGGTCCCTCCCAACCCAACCTTTCCATGACCTCATGGTCTTGAAGGTCCCTTCCAACCCAACCTTTCCATGACCTCATGGTCTTGAAGGTCCCTTCCAACCCAACCTTTCCATGACCTCATGGTCTTGAAGGTCCCTCCCAACCCAATCATTCCATGACCCCATGATCCTTGAAGTCCCTTCCCACCCAATCATTCCATGATCCTTGAAGTCCCTTCCCACCCAATCATTCCATGACCTCATGGTCTTGAAGGTCCCTTCCAACCCAACCTTTCCATGACCCCATGATCCTTGAAGGTCTCTTCCAACCCAACCTCTCCATGACCCCGTGATCCTTGAGGTCCCGTCCTGATTCCATGATCCCTGAGGTCCCTCCCAACCCAACCTTTCCGTGACCCCATGATCTCCAAGTTCCCTTCCAGGTCAACCCTTCCACGACCCCTCGTTCTTGAAGGTCCCTCCCAACCCAATAATTCCATGATCTCAAAGGTCCCTTCCAACCCAACCTTTCCATGACCCCATGATCCTTGAAGTCCCTTCCCACCCAATCATTCCATGATCCTTGAAGTCCCTTCCCACCCAATCATTCCATGACCCCATGATCCTTGAGGTCCCTTCCAACCCAACCTTTCCATGACCCCATGATCTTGAAGTTCCCTTCCAACCCAACCTTTCCATGATCCCATGATCTCGAAGTTCCCTTCCAGGTCAATCATTCCATGACCTCATGGTCTTGAAGGTCCCTTCCAACCCAATCATTCCACGAACTCATGGTCTTGAAGGTCCCTTCCAACCCAATCATTCCACGAACTCATGGTCTTGAAGGTCCCTTCCAACCCAATCATTCCATGATCTCAAAGGTCCCTTCCAACTGAACCTTTCCATGACCCCATGATCTCGAAGTTCCCTTCCAGGTCAATCATTCCATGAACCTTGAGGTCTTGAAGGTCCCTTCCAACCCAATCATTCCACGAACTCATGGTCTTGAAGGTCCCTTCCAACCCAACCTTTCCATGACCTCATGGTCTTGAAGGTCCCTTCCAACCCAACCTTTCCATGACCTCATGGTCTTGAAGGTCCCTCCCAACCCAACCTTTCCATGACCTCATGATCCTTGAGGTCCCTTCCAACCCAACCTTTCCATGACCCCATGATCTCAAAGTTCCCTTCCAACCCAACCTTTCCATGACCCCATGATCCATGAGGTCTCTTCCAACCCAACCATTCCATGACCCCATGATCCTTGAAGGCCCCTTCCAACCCAACCACTCCATGACCCCCTGATCCTTGAGGTCCCGTCCTGATTCCATGATCCCTGAGGTCCCTCCCAACCCAACCTTTCCGTGACCCCGTGATCTCCAAGTTCCCTTCCAGGTCAACCCTTCCACGACCCCTCGTTCTTGAAGGTCCCTCCCAACCCAATAATTCCATGATCTCAAAGGTCCCTTCCAACCCAACCTTTCCATGACCCCATGATCCTTGAAGGTCCCTTCCAACCCAACCTTTCCATGATCCCATGATCTCGAAGTTCCCTTCCAGGTCAATCATTCCATGACCTCATGGTCTTGAAGGTCCCTTCCAACTCAACCATTCCATGACCTCATGGTCTTGAAGGTCCCTTCCAACCCAATCATTCCACGAACTCATGGTCTTGAAGGTCCCTTCCAACCCAATCATTCCATGATCTCAAAGGTCCCTTCCAACTGAACCTTTCCATGACCCCATGATCTCGAAGTTCCCTTCCAGGTCAATCATTCCATGAACCTTGAGGTCCCTTCCAACCCAACCTTTCCATGACCCCATGGTCCTTGAGGTCCCTTCCAACCCAACCATTCCATGACCTCATGGTCTTGAAGGTCCCTCCCAACCCAATCATTCCATGATCTCAAAGGCTTCTTCCAACCCAACCATTCCATGACCTCATGGTCTTGAAGGTCCCTTCCAACCCAATCATTCCATGATCTCAAAGGTCCCTTCCAACCCAATCATTCCATGATCCCATGATCTCAAAGGTCCCTTCCAACCCAACCTTTCCATGACCCCGTGATCCTTGAGGTCCCGTCCTGATTCCATGATCCCTGAGGTCCCTCCCAACCCAACCTTTCCGTGACCCCGTGATCTCCAAGTTCCCTTCCAGGTCAACCCTTCCACGACCCCTCGTTCTTGAAGGTCCCTCCCAACCCAATCATTCCATGATCTCAAAGGTCCCTTCCAACCCAACCTTTCCATGACCCCATGATCCTTGAAGGTCCCTTCCAACCCAACCTTTCCATGACCCCGTGATCCTTGAAGTCCCTTCCCACCCAATCATTCCATGATCCTTGAAGTTCCCTTCCAACCCAACCTTTCCATGACCCCATGATCCTTGAGGTCCCTTCCAACCCAACCTTTCCATGACCTCATGATCTCAAAGTTCCCTTCCAACCCAACTGTTCCATGATCTCAAAGGTCCCTTCCAACCCAACCATTCCATGACCTCATGGTCTTGAAGGTCCCTTCCAACTGAACCATTTCATGACCTCATGATCCCTAAGGTCCCTTCCAACCCAACCTTTCCATGACCCCATGATCCTTGAAGGTCCCTTCCAACCCAACCTTTCCATGACCCCATGGTCTTGAAGGTCCCTTCCAACCCAATCATTCCACGATCTCATGGTCTTGAAGGTCCCTTCCAACCCAACCTTTCCATGACCTCATGGTCTTTGAAGTCCCTTCCAACCCAACCTCTCCATGACCCCGTGATCCTTGAGGTCCCATCCTGATTCCATGATCCCTGAGGTCCCTCCCAACCCAACCTTTCCGTGACCCCGTGATCTCCAAGTTCCCTTCCAGGTCAACCCTTCCACGACCCCTCGTTCTTGAAGGTCCCTCCCAACCCAATAATTCCATGATCTCAAAGGTCCCTTCCAACCCAACCTTTCCATGACCCCATGATCCTTGAAGGTCTCTTCCAACCCAACCTTTCCATGACCCCATGATCCTTGAAGTCCCTTCCCACCCAATCATTCCATGATCCTTGAAGTTCCCTTCCAGGTCAACCTTTCCATGATCCCATGATCCTTGAAGTCCCTTCCCACCCAATCATTCCATGATCCCATGATCTCGAAGTTCCCTTCCAACTCAACCATTCCATGACCTCATGGTCTTGAAGGTCCCTTCCAACTGAACCATTTCATGACCTCATGATCCCTAAGGTCTCTTCCAACCCAACCTTTCCATGACCCCATGATCTTGAAGTTCCCTTCCAACCCAACCTTTCCATGACCCCATGATCCTTGAAGGCCCCTTCCAACCCAACCACTCCATGACCCCGTGGTCCTTGAGGTCCCGTCCTGATTCCATGATCCCTGAGGTCCCTCCCAAGCCAACCTTTCCCTGATCCCACGCCCGGGGCCTCACCTGACGCTGCCCGTGACGGTGGCAAATCCGAGGACAGCCAGGAGGTAGCCGGCGGTGAAGAAGAGGAACTCCGCGTCGTGCCGGGGCTGGGGGGTGTCCCCCACGGTGGTGAGGACCAGGGTGGCCAAGTAGAGGCTGTGCAGGTATTGCCGTCGGGCGTCGCCGGTGCCGTTGGGGCCGAGTCGGGCCGGGGGGTCCCCGATTTGCCGCCAGAGGCCGACGTGGGCGCAGGCCGCGCCGTGGAGGGCGCCGAAGCCGCCCAGGAGGAGCCGGGCGGCCCGGAGGGCGTTGGGCCGCGGGGCGCGGGTCTCCCAGCGGGCGAAGGCCTGGGGCAGGCGGGCGGCTCGCAGGCAGCGGTTGGCACGAGCCGCCGGCCACCCCGGCGGGGCCACCAGCTCCAGGGGCAGCACCGACGCGCAGTCCCACCAGAACCACCACGAGGACACGTAGCCAAGGCCGAGGCGGCGCGAGGAGCCCACGCGCGGGCCTGGCTCCCCCAGACCTGACGGGAAGGGAGGGACTGGGGGGGACTGGGAGGGACTGGGGGGGGACTGGGGGGGGAGTGGGGAGACAAGGGAGGTGGGAGGACTGGGAGGACTGGGGAGACGAGGGAGGTGGGAGGACTGGGAGGACTGGGGAGACGAGGGAGGTGGGAGGACTGGGGGGACTGAGAGGGATGGGGAGGACTGGGGAGACGAGGGAGGTGGGAGGACTGGGAGGACTGGGGAGACGAGGGAGGTGGGAGGACTGGGAGGACTGGGGAGACGAGGGAGGTGGGAGGACTGGGAGGACTGGGGGGACTGAGAGGGATGGGGAGGACTGGGAGGACTGGGGAGACGAGGGAGGTGGGAGGACTGGGAGGACTGGGGAGACGAGGGAGGTGGGAGGACTGGGAGGACTGGGGGGACTGAGAGGGATGGGGAGGACTGGGAGGATTGCGCTAAGTGGAAGGACCGGGGAGACTGGGGGGGAGTGGGGGAACTGGGGAGACTGGGGGGAGCGAGGAGACCAGGGAACTGGGTGGACTGGAGGGGCTGGGAGGACTGGGGAGATTGAGGGAACTGGGGAGACTGGGGGGAGCGAGGAGACCAGGGAACTGGGTGGACTGGAGGGGCTGGGAGGACTGGGGAGATTGGGGGAACTGGGGAGACTGGGGGGAGCGAGGAGACCAGGGAACTGGGTGGACTGGAGGGGCTGGGAGGACTGGGGAGATTGGGGGAACTGGGGAGACTGGGGGAGTGGGAAGGTGGGGGGGGACTGGGGGTGCTTGGGGGAACTGGGAGGGATGAGGAGACTGGGGGGACTGGGGGAACTGGGAGGAATGGGGGGGACTGGGGGACACTGGTGGGGACTGTGGGGAGTGGGAAGACTGGGAGGACTGGGGGACACTGGTGGGGACTGGGGGGAGTGGGAAGACTGGAAGGACTGGGGAGACTGGACACACCAGCACTGGGACCCCCAACTCCTTGAAACCTGGGGGTGGACACGCTGAGGAAACTGGGAGAACTGGAGGGACTGGGGAGACTGTGGGAGTGGGGGACTGGGGGAACTGGAGGGACTGGGAGGACTGGGGGGACTGAGGGGACTGGAGGAGACTGGGGGAACTGGGGGGACTGGGGAAAGGGGGGAACTGGAGGGACTGGGAGGACTGGGGGAACTGGGGAAAGGCGTAACTGGAGGGACTGGGAGGACTGGGGGATCTGGGGAGATTGGGGGAACTGGGGAGATTGGGGAGACTGGGGAGACTGGGGGAGTGAGGAGACCAGGGAACTGGGGAGAATGGGGAACTGGGGGGACTGGAGGGGCTGGGAGGACTGAGGAGATTGGGGGAACTGGGGAAAACTGGGGGAACTGGGGGAACTGGGGAGACTGGGGCGCTGGGGAGAATGGGGAACTGGGGGAACTGGGGACACTGGGGTACTGGGGAGACTGGGGGAGTGGGGGACTGGGGGAACTGGGGAGACCAGGGAACTGGGGAGAATGGGGAACGGGAGTGACTGGGGGGGCTGGGAGGACTGGGGGGATTGGGGGAACTGGGGAGACTGGGGGACTGGGGAGACTGGGGGAACTGGGGGGAGTGAGGGACTGGGGGAACTGGTGAAACGAGGGGAACTGGGGAGATTGGGGGAGTGAGGAGACCAGGGAACTGGGGAGAATGGGGAACTGGGGGGACTGGGGGAACTTGAAGGGATGAAGAGACTGGGGGAACTGGGAGTAATGGGGGGACTGGGGGGGCTGGGGAGACTGGGGAGACTGGGGGAGTGAGGAGACCAGGGAATTGGGGAGAAGGGGGAACTGGGGGGACTGGGGGCCTAGGGGCCCAGAGGTTGCGTGTGGTTGGCGTGTGGGAGCGTGTGGTTGGCGTGTGGGAGCGTGTGGTTGGCGTGTGGGAGCGTGTGGTTGGCGTGTGGCGCGCAGGCCGTACCCGTGTGCATTCGCACCCCCATGTCGGCCACGTAGACGACGTCGCTCAGAGCGTCCAGGGAACCCCAGAGCCCCCCGAGCGGCCGCAGCCCCGGGAAGGCCGCCCTGGGACCCCCAAAGCCCCTAAACCCCTGGACCCTCAAACCCCATAAGCCCTGAACCCCCAAACTCCACTCCCCCAACTCCCCCTGAACCCCCAAACCTCTAAACCCCTGAACCCCCAACCCCCCCAAACCCCTAAACCCCCAAACCTCCCAAACCCCTGAACCCCCAAATCCCACTCCCCCAACTCCCCCTGAACCCCCAAACCCCATAACCCCTGAACCCCCCAACCCTCTGAACCCCCCAGACCCCCAAAGCCCCAAATAAACCCCCCCAGACCCCAACCCCCTGAACCCCCAAATCCCAAACCCCCAATCCCCCCAAAACCCCAACCCCCCCCAAATCCCAACCCCCAAACTCGAACCCCCAAACCCCAAAACATCCCAAACCCCTGAACCCCCAACATCCCCAAAGCCGCCCGAACCCCCAAATCCCACTCCCTCAACTCCCCCCAAACCCCGTAACCCCTGAATCCCCAAACCTCCCAAACCCCTGAACCCCCAAATCCCACTCCCCCAACTCCCCCCAGACCCTATAACCCTGGAACCCCCAAACCCCATAACCCCTGAACCCCCAAACTCCACTCCCCCAACTCCCCCTGAACCCCCAAACCTCTAAACCCCTGAACCCCCAACCCCCCCAAACCCCTAAACCCCCAAACCTCTAAACCCCTGAACCCCCAAATCCCACTCCCCCAACTCCCTGAACCCCCAAACTCCACAGCCCCAAATCCCTGAACCCCCAAACCCCTCAAAACCACAAACCTCCCAAACCCCTGAACTCCCAAACCTCTAAAACCCCTGAACCCCCAAACCCCTGAGCCCCCAAATCCCTGAACCCCCAAACTTCTAGACCCCCTGAACCCCCAACCCTCCGAACCCCCAAATCCCACCCCCCAACCCCTGAACCCCCACACCCCAAACCCCCCAAACCTCCCCAGATTCCCCCCCCAGACCCTCTGAACCCCCAAACCCCAATCCCCCAGAACCCCCAACCCCTCCTAACCCCTGAACCCCCAAATCCAACCCCCCCAGACCCCAATGCCTTAACCCCCTAATCCCCCAAATCTCAACCCCCCCAACCCCCTGAACCCCCAAACCTCCCAAACCCCTGAAGCCCCAAATCCCACTCCCCCAACTCCCCCTGAACCCCCAAACCCCATAACCCCTGAACCCCCCAACCCTCTGAACCCCCCAGATCCCCAAAGCCCCAAATACGAACCCCCCCCAGGCCCCAACCCCCCCAAACCCCTGAACCCCCAAATCCCAAACTCCCCAGACCCCTAAACCCCCCAGGACCCCTCCCCAGGACCCTACCAGGACCCCCCAAACCCACCAAGCCCCCCCCCCAGGACACCCCCAAACCCACCAGACCCCCCTGGACCCCTCCAGGACCCCCAGATTCCCCCCATGACCCCTCCAGGACACCCCCAAACCCACCAGGGCTCCCCCAGGACCCCCCCAAATCCCCCAGGACCCCTCCAGGACCCTCCCAAAAGCCCCAAACCCACCAGGGCCCCCCCCAAGACCCCTCCAGGACCCCCAGATTCCCTCCATAACCCCTCCAGGAGACCCCCAAACCCACCAGGGCTCCCCCAGGACCCCCCCAAACCAGCCAGGGCCCCCCCAGGACACCCCCAAATCTCCCAGGACCCCTCCAGGACCCCCCCAAACCCACCAAGGACCCCTCCAGGACACCCCCAAACCCACCAGGGCTCCCCCAGGACCCCCCCAAACCAGCCAGGGCCCCCCCAGGACACCCCCAAATCTCCCAGGACCCCTCCAGGACCCCCCCAAACCCACCAAGGACCCCTCCAGGACACCCCCAAACCCACCAGGGCCCCCCAAGGACCCTCCCAGGACACCCCTAAACCCACCAGGACACCCCCAAATCTCCCAGGACCCCTCCAGGACCCCCCCAAACCCACCAGGGCTCCTCCAGGACCCCCCCAAACCAGCCAGGGCCCCCCCAGGACTCCTCCAGGACACCCCCAAACCCCACCAGGGCTCCCCCAGGACACCCCCAAATCCCCCAGGACCCCTCCAGGACCCTCCCAAAACCCCCAAACCCACCAGGGCCCCCCCCAAGACCCCTCCAGGACCCCCAGATTCCCCTCATATCCCCTCCAGGAGACCCCCAAACCCACCAGGGCTCCCCCAGGACTCCTCCAGGACACCCCCAAACCCCACCAGGGCCCCCCCCAGGACCCCTCCAGGACCCCCCCAGACCCACCAAGACTCTTCCAGGACACCCCCAAACCCACCAGCCCCACCCCAGGACCCCTCCAGGACCCCACAGACCCACTAAGACCCTTCCAGGACACCCCCAGACCCACCAGGGCCCCCCCAGGACTCCTCCAGGACACCCCCAAACCCCCCCAGGGCCCCCCCCAGGACCCCTCCAGGACCCCCCCAGACCCACCAAGACCCTTCCAGGACACCCCCAAACCCACCAGGGCCCCCCAAGGACCCCTCCAGGACCCCCCAGACCCACCAAGACCCCTCCAGGACACCCCCAAACCCACCAGGGCCCCCCAAGGACCCTCCCAGGACACCCCCAAACCCACCAGGGCCCCCCCCAGGATCCCTCCAGGACCCCCAGATTCCCCTCATATCCCCTCCAGGACACCCCCAAACCCACCGGGGCTCCCCCAGGACTCCTCCAGGACACCCCCAAACCCCACCAGGGCCCCCCCAAGACCCCTCCAGGACCCTCAGATTCCCTCCATAACCCCTCCAGGACACCCCCCAACCCACCAGGGCCCCCCCAGGACCCCCCCAAACCAGCCAAGGCCCCCCCAGGACACCCCCAAATCTCCCAGGACCCCTCCAGGACCCCTCCAAACCGACCTAGACCCCTTCAGGACACCCCCAAACCCACCAGGGCCCCCCCAAGACCCCTCCAGGACCCTCAGATTCCCTCCATAACCCCTCCAGGACACCCCCCAACCCACCAGGGCTCCCCCAGGACTCCTCCAGGACACCCCCCAACCCACCAGGATCCCCCCAGGACCACTCCAGGACCCCACAGACCCACCAAGACCCCTCCAGGACACCCCCAAACCCACCAGCC
>JAUMJK010001996.1:0-36652 GCA_033558105.1 Coccyzus lansbergi
GGGGGGGTCCTGACTGGTGGGGTCCTAGTGGTGTTTGGGGGGAGTGCTCAGAGGGGTTTGGGGGGAGCTGGGGGAGTCCTAGTGGTGCTTGGGGAGTCCTAGTGGGGTTTGGGGGGGCTGGGGGGTAGAGGGGTTTGGAGGGAGTCTCGGAGGGGTTTGAGGGGGGCTAAGGGGTCCTAGAGGGATTTGGGGGGAGCTGGGGGGGTCTCAGAGGGGTTTGGGGAGAGCTGGGGTGGTCCTAGAGAGGTTTGGGGGATCTCAGAGGGATTTGGGGAGTCCTAGTGGCAGTTTGGGGAGACTGGGGGGTCCTAGTGGGGTTTGGAGGGGGGTGTCAGAGAGGATTTGGGGGGACTGGGGGGGGGTCTCAGAGGGGTTTGGGAGGGGCTGAGGGGTCCTAGTGGTGTTTGGAGGGGTCTCAGAGGGGTTTGGGGGAGGGCTGAGGGGTCCTAGAGGGGTTTGGGGGAGTTGGGGGGGTCTCAGAGGGATTTGGGGTGGTCCTAGAGGGGTTGGGGGGGCGGGGGGGCCGTAGTGGGGTTTGGGGGGGATCTCAGAGGGATTTGGGGAGACTGGGGGGGGGGTCTCAGAGGGGTTTTGGGGGAGCTGGGGTTGTCCTAGAGGGATCTGGGGGGGCTGGGGGGTCCTAGTGGTGTTTGGGGGTGTCTCAGAGGGGTTTTGGAGGAGGGTGGGGGGAGGCTGGGGGGTCCTAGTAGTGTTTGGGGAGGTCTCAGAGGGGTCTGGGGGGTCCTAGTGGCGTTTGGGGAGCCCTAGTGGGGGTTTGGGGGGGCTGGTGGGGTCCTGGGAGGGTCCTAGAGCGGCTCCTAGAGGGGCTTGGGGAGTCCTAGTGGGATTTGAGGGGGTCTCCGAGCAGTTTGGGGGGAGCTGGGGGTGTCCTAGAGGGATTTGGGGGGTCTGGGGGCATCCTAGGAGTGTTTGGGGGGTGTCAGAGGGGTTTGGGGAGTCCTAGAGGTGTTTAGGGGGAGCTGGGGGAGGGTCCTAGTCGTGTTTGGGGAGTCCTAGTGGGGTTTTGGGGGCCTGGGGGGTCCTAGTGGTGTTTGGGGGGTCCTAGAGGGGTTTGGGGGGGTCTCAGAGGGGCTTGGGGAGTCCTAGTGGGGTTCAGGGGGGTCCTTGAAGGGTTTGGGGGGGGGGGGCTCCTCGAAGGGTTGGGGTGACCCTAAAGGGCTTTGGAAAGTAGGATTGAAGAGGGACTTGAGGAGATCCTGGCACCTTTTTTGGGGGGGACGAGAGGGTCTGGGGGGTCCTAACCCCCCCAGTCCTCCCCTCCTCACGCCCAAATCCCCCTCCCCTGTCACCCCCAAGTTGCCAACATGGCCTCCCTGGCCGAGGAGCTCTTCCCTTGCCGCGCGGAGCTGATCTCGGGCGGCTTGGACGGCCCCAACCGACCCCGCGTCCTGCGCCACCTCCTTTCGGGGCTCCCCCTCCTCGTCCCGTATCCTCCCTCTTCCTTTTTTTTTTGGGGTGGGGGGGCACCCCACTTTCTTAATTTCTCCTTAACCCCCCAAAAAATTCAGCTACGACGAAGACAGCAACCACGAGCCCTGCTGCCGGCGCGGCCACAAAGCCCATTGGGCTGTGCTGACGGGTAATTTTTTGGGGTGGGGGGGACACCCCGAAAAGCTTAGTTTCAGTCTTGGGGTGTCCTAAAGCCATGGGGTCGTCCCCCCAATTTTTATTTTAGGTGTTTTATTGGGTTTCCGAGCCCTCAGCCTTTCGTGCCGCCCGGACCCCGACGTCCCCAACCTGTTCCACCCGCCGCAGGCCGAGGGGTTCGGGGAAGGGTTTTGGGGTGATCTCTTACGGAAAGGGGGGGACCCTGAGGGGGTGCTGGTGGTGGGGAGGCAGGGCAAGAGCCCCCGCTGCCAGCTTTGGGGGTTCAGGGGGCTGGCGGGGAGCAACGCGCAGCTCGGGGAGATGAGTCCTCGACGGCTCCACGATGGACACTTCTACGTCCTCCCCCCTGGGGGGGTAGGGGCCGGGCTGGGGGGTCAGGCCCTGCTGCTGCACCCCAAAACTGAGGAGGGGGGTGGTATGACCCCCCACTTGTGAAAAAAGGGGGACACCCCAGTCATCCTTTGGGGGCCTTTTGGGGTGTTGCTGTGGGGTAGAAGGGGCAGTAAGGAGGGTTCTTGGGGGGATTTGGGGTGTCCTTTGAGGTTTGGGGGTCCCTTTGAGTTTTGGGGGGGTCAGAGGGGACCATTAGGGGTTTTGGGGGGGTCAGAGGGGACTGTTTGGGGGTTTGGGGGGTGCCTGGGGGATCTAGGGGGGCAGGAGAGGCAGCAAGGGGGGAGTCCCTGTGGGGTTTGGGGTGTCCCTTTGAGGTTTTGGGGATCCCTGTGGGGGTTTGGGGGGGTCAGAGGGGACCGTTAGGGGGTTTGGGGAATATTGGGGGGGGTCTTGGGGGGCAGGAGAGGCAGGGAGGGGGGACTTGGGGGGTCCCTATGGGGCAGAAGGGGCAGCAAGGAGGGGGTCCCTGTGGGTTTTGGGGTGGAGGGGTCTCTTTGGGGTGTCCTTTGAGGTTTGGGGGGATCCCTGTGGGGGTTTGGGGGTTCCTTGGGGGTCAGAGGGGGCCTTTAGGGGGTGCCTGGGGGATATTGGGGGGCAGGAGAGGGGTTTTGGAGACCCCTATGGGGCAGCAGAGGCAGCAAGGAGGGAGTCCCTGTAGGGTTTTGGGGGTCCCTTTGAGGTTTGGGGGTCCCTGTGGGGTTTTGGGGTAGTCAGAGGGGACTGTTAGGGGGTTTGGGGGGTGCCTGTGGGATATTGGGGGGCAGAAGGGGGGGTTTGGAGAGACCCTACGGGGCAGAAGAAGCAGCAAGGGGGGAGTCCCTGTGGGGTTTTGGGGGTCCCTTTGGGGTTTGGGGGATCCCTTTGAGGCTTGGGGGGATCCTTGGGGGTCAGAGGGGATTGTTAAGGGGTTTGGGGGGTCTTAGGGGGCAGGGAGGGGGAACTTGGGGGCAGCAGGGGCAGCAAGGAGAGGGAGTTACAGGTTCCTGTGGGGTTTGGGGTTCACATGTGTGATTTTTTTGGGGTCCCCTCTGGCCGCGTCCCCTCAATAAACTGCAGAGGAGTCAGTGTATGTGTGTCTTGAGAGAAAACTGGGGGTTCGGGGTCCAGCCTGAGCCTCCCCTGGAGGTGGTTCCACCTCATTCCAACCCTTGGGAGAAGAGCCCAGAGCTCCCTCCTCTCCCCCAGCTCCTCTCAGGGAGCTGCAGAGAGCAAGGAGGTCTCCCCTCAGCCTCCTCTTCTCCAGGAGAAACCCCCCCCCCCCAGGGCCCTCAGGCTGCTTCTCCAGCCCCTTCCCCAGCTCTGCTCTCTTCTCTGGAGGCTCCACGACCTCCCATCTTCTTCTTGGGGGCTCAGCCCTGACCCCAGGAGTCGAGTCCAGTTCCCCCCATTCCCTTCACTCTCCATTTTCCCTTCGTTCCCCTCAGTTCCCGCCTTTTCTCTCCAGTTCCCGCCTTTTTCTCCGCCCCCTCTGGCTCCATAGAGGAGCAGCTCCTGCCCCTCCCAGTCCTCCCAGTTCTCCCACCACTCCTCCCAGTTTGCCTCCTTCCCCCCCCAGTTCCCCTCTTAGTCCTTCCAGTCCTCCCAGTTCCCCTTCCACTCTTCCCACTCCCCCTCCCAGTTCCCCTCCCAGTCCCACCAGTCCCCTCCCAGTTCCACTCCTACTCCTCCCAGTCCCCCCAGTTCTGCTCCCACTCTTCCCAGACTGCCCAGTCTACCCCCACTCCCCCCAGTCCCCCTCCCACTCCTCCCAGTTGCCCCCAACTCCCTCCCAGTTCCATCCCAGTCTCACCAGTTCCCCTCTCAGTTCTTCCAGTCCTGCCCAAGTCCCCAGTTCCCCTCCCAATCTCCCCAGTCCTCCTCCCAGTCCCCCCAGTTCCTCCCCCAGTCCCCCTCCCAGTCCTTCCAGTCTCCCCAGTCCTCCCAGTCCCCCTCCCAGTCTCCCCAGTCCACCTCCCAGTCCCCTCCCACTCTTCCCAGCCCCCTTCCCAATTTCCCTCCCAGTCACCCCAGTTCCCCTCCCAGTCACCCCAGTTTTCCTCCCACTTCCATCCCAGTCACCCCTGTTCCCTTCCCACTCCTCCCAGTCCCCCTTCCCAGTCCCCCAGTTCCCCTCCCACTCCCACCCAGTCACCCCAGTTCCCCTCCCAGCCTCCCCCGTTCCCCTCCCAGTTCCTCTCCCAGTCCCCCCAGTTCCCCTTCCACTCCTCCCAGTTCCTCTCCCAGTCCCCCCAGTTCCCCTTCCACTCCTCCCAGTCCTCCCAATTTCCCTCCCAGTTCCCCTTCCAGTCCCCCCAGTTCCCCTCTCAGTCTCCCCAGTTCCACCTCCTAGTCCCCCCAGTTCCACTCCCACTCCTTCCAGTCCCCCCAGTTCCCCTCCCAGTCTCCTTCCCAATTCCCCTCCCAGTCCCCCCAACTCCCTCCCAGTGCCCCCAGTTCCCCTCCCACTCCTCCCAGTGCCCCCAGTTCCCCTCCCACTCCTCTCATTCCCCCCAGTTCCCCTCCCAGTCCCCCTCCCAGTCCCCCCAGTCCCCCTCCCAGTCCCCCCAGTAACAACCCCTGACTCCTTCCATCTCCTCTATTGTTGTCAGCCCTTGGGTGGGGGGTGATGCCCCTCGGGGCTCTGGGTGCCGGGGGGGGGCGGCTCCGAGGAGGAGGAGGAGGAGGGGGGGCTGCTGCGCGAGGGCTCCCCGGGGGGGGGCTCCTGCCCCGACGCCTCCTGGGAACACAAAAGGGGGGGGGGGAGGGGGGTAAGAAATGGGGTGCATCCCCCTACCCCCCCAAAAAAAAGGGGGGGGCCACAAACCTTGTTAGGGGCTTAATTGGGGGGGGGGCGCTGCTTAATTGGGAGGCTCAGGGGTTAATTACATAGGGGAGGGACTTAATTGAGGGGGAGATAATTGGGGGGGTGTTTAATTTGGGGGGGTCACAGTTAATTATGAGGGGGACACAATTATAGGGGGAGATACCCTTAATTATAAGGGGGAGATACCCTTAATTATAAGGGGGAGATACCCTTAATTATAAGGGGTGGAACACAATTAATTACGGGGGTGGAATACACTTAATTATAAGGGAGAGATACCCTTAATTATAAGGGGGAGATGCTCTTAATTACAGGGGTGGAACACACTTAATTATAAGGGAGAGATACCCTTAATTATAAGGGGGAGATGCTCTTAATTACAGGGGTGGAACACAATTAATTATGGGGGTGGAACACAATTAATTATGGGGGGAAACCCAGTTAATTGGGGTTATATAATTAGGGGGTCGTAATTTGGGGGGTGCATCCCTTGGGACACACACACACACTTAATTATAGGGGGAGATGCACTTAATTATAAGGAGGGAATACACTTAATTATGGGGGTGGGATACACTTAATTATAAGGGAGAAGTACTTATTTATAAGGGGGAAGTACTCTTAATTATTTAACGGGGAGATACACTTTATAAGGGAGAGATACTCTTAATTATAAGGGGGAGATATTCTTAATTACAGGGGTGGAACATGATTAATTATGGGGGTGGAACAATTATTATGGGGGTGGAACACGATTATGGAGGTGGAACACAATTAATTATGGGGGACATACACTTAATTATAGGGGGACACAATTCTGGGGGACACACACTTAAACCTAGGGGGACACAGTTCTGGGGGACACACTTATTGATGGGGGACACAATTATAGGGGACACACAGTCATTGATGGGGGACACAATTATAGGGGACACACAGTCATTGATGGGGAGACACAATTCTGGGGGACACACACTTATTGATGGGGGGGACACAATTCTGGGGGACACATGCTTAATTCTGGGGGTAGAATACAACTAATTCTGGGGGGAACACAGTTAATTCTAGGGGGAACAGAGTTAATTACTGGGGGGTGGGCGCTAATTAGTGGACTCTAATTAAAGGGTGGGGGTCAGACAAACCTTGCTGGGGGCCCCAGGGGCCTCGGTGGCTCCGTCGGGGGGGGACGCGGCTCCCCCCGAGCTCTCCTCATCGTCCCCGAGGCTGATGAAGATCTGGGGGGGCTCCAGCTCGGCTCCCCCCATCCCCAGCTCCGGCTTGGGGGGGTCGGGGGTTGGGTTGGGGGGGGCTGCTGCGTTGGGGCCCCCCCCGACTGCTGCAGCCTTCGTCTTCGCTGCCTCTTCCTCGCGCTTCGGGGGCTTCTCCTGGGGGGGGGGAGAAAGTTGGGGGGAGAAAGTTGGGAGGGGAAGGGGGGAAAAAGGGGATTAAGGGGGTGAAAGGGGGGAATGAAGGATAAAGGGGAGACAAGGGGGAAAATGGGGGGAAAGGGGGGACAAGAGGGGACGAAAGGGGGACAAGGGGGGTTGAGGGGTAAAAAGGGGTAATGGGGAAAAAGGGGGTTAAGAGGGAAAAAAGGTGGGAGGCAAGGGGGGGTTACAGGGGAAAAAGGGGGGGAAAGGGGATTAAGAAGGGGGAAAAGGGGGAAGGGGAGAAAAGGGGGGACAAAAGGGGGACAAGGGATAAAGGGAGGGGAAGGGGGATGAAAAGGGGGGAGAAAAGGGGGGAGAACAGGGGGGGAACGAGGGGGAAGAATGAGGGAGAAGGGAGGGAAAGGGGAGAAAAGGGGGAGAAAAGGGGGAAGAATGGGGGGGAAAGAATGGGGGGAAAAGGGGGGGAAGAATGGGGGGAAAAGGGGGGGAAAGGGGGGGAAAAGGGGGGGAAAAGGGGGGAAAAGGGGGGGAAATGGGGGGGAAAGGGGGGGAAAAGGGGGGAAGAATGAGGGGAGAAAGGGGGAAGAAAGGGGAGGAGAAAGGGGGGAAAGGGGGGGGAAAGGGGAGAAAGGAGGGGGAGAAAAGGGGGAAAGGAGGGGGAGAAAAGGGGGAAAGGAGGGGGAAAGGAGGGGGAGAGGAGGGGGAGAGGAGGGGGAGAGGAGGGGGAGAGGAGGGGAGGGAGAGGAGGGGAGAGGAGGGGGAGAAAAGGGGGAGAAAAGGGGGAGAAAATGAGGGGGAAAGGGGGAGAAAGGGGAGAAAAGGGGGGAGAATGAGGGGAGGAAAGGGGGAGAGAAAGGAGGGGGAAAAGGAGGGGGAAGGAAAGGGGCGAAGGAAAGGGGCGAAGGAAAGGGGGGAAGGAAAGGGGGGAAGGAAAGGGGGGGAAGGAAAGGGGGGAAGGAAAGGGGGGAAGGAAAGGGGGGAAGGAAAGGGGGAGAGGGGGGAAAATGGGGGAGAAAGGGGGGGAAGGGGGGGAAAGGAGGGGGAAAGGGGGGGAGATGGGGGAGAGATGGGGGAGAAATGGGGGAGAAATGGGGGAGTAAAAAGGGGGATAATGGGGAGGCAAAAGGGGGAAAAGAAGAGGGAAAGCGAAGGGAAAAGGAGTAATAATGAGGGAGAAAAGGAGGGAAAAAGGGGGAGAAAAAGGAAGGAGAAGGAAGGGAGAAGGAGGAAGACAGAAAGGGGGGAAAAGGGGAAAAAAGGGAGGGGAGAAGGTGGGAAAAAGAGGGGAAAGCGGGGGAGAAAGCGGAGTTAAAAGGAGGAAAAAGGGGGTGAAGGGAGGGGGAAAGGGAGGGGGATAAGGGGGAGGCATAAGGGGGGGGTCAACATGGAGGGTTAAAAGGAGGAGGGGGTTGGAAGTTGGGGGATAACGAGGGAGATAACAAGGGGGAAAACGAGGGGGATAATGAGGGAAAATGGCGGAAGAAAAGTGGGGGTTGAGATGAAGGGAGGGTTAAAGGAGATGGGGGGGGGAAGGGGGTTTTTTGGGGGTTTGGGGGGGTCAGTCCTCACCTCCGTGGGGGTCCCCTCGGGCTCGTGGCGTGCGGAGGCCTCCAGGATAGCCATAGTGGAGAGGGGGATGTGAGCTTGCTGAGGGGAGAGAATCGGAGAATTGGAGAATGAGCAGGTTGGAAGAGACCCAGAGTATCATGGAGTCCAAGTGTCCTCGTTGATCACTGACCCGTGGCCCTCAGCACCTCGGCCACTCGGCCCTTAAACACTCCGGTGCCCAGTGACCCTTTCCACGAAGAATTTATTCCTAATCTCCATCCTGAGCCTCCCCTGGAGGAGCTGGAGGTGGTTCCACCTCGTTCCGACCCTTGGGAGAAGAGCCCAGAGCTCCCTCCTCTCCCCCAGCTCCTCTCAGGGAGCTGCAGAGAGCAACGAGGTCTCCCCTCAGCCTCCTCTTCTCCAGGAGAAACCCCCCCAGGGCCCTCAGGCTTCTTCTCCAGCCCCTTCCCCAGCTCCGCTCTCTTCTCCGGAGCCTCCACGACCTCCATCATCTTCTTCTTGGGGCCCAGCCCTGACCCCAGGAGTTGAGGTTGGGTCTCCCCAGAGTCCAGACCAAGATGCCCTTGGCCTACTGGGCCCCCTGGGCCCATTGGCTCCTCTTCCACCAACCCCCCCCCCAGCTCCTTCTCCTCCTCCAGGGACCTTTCCAGCTGCTCTTCTTCTCGCCTGGAGCTGCTCGGGGGTTGTTGTCATGCCCCAGGTTCCTGCATGACCCTCATCCCATTGCTCTCAGCTCATGGATCCAAGCAGCTCAGATCCCTCTGGAGAACCTCCAACCCCTCCCACCCAGCTCAATGTCACCTTCAGAGCCACCAAAGGTCCCTTCAACACCTTCATCCAGGTCTTCGATAAAGACCTTGAGCAGGGTTGGAGCCACCACCGAGCCCTGAGGCCACCGCGTGGCCTCCAGTTGGACTTAACTCCATTTCCACCACTCTCTGGGCCCTCAATCCAACCAGTTTTTCCCCCAGGGAGAGTGCGGCCTGGTCAGAGAATGGGGGTAAGAGGGGTTCGGGGTGGGGGTGTGTGTCCCCCCAGGAATAATTTGGGGTGACCTGGTGTGGGGTGAGGGCTCGGACGTGGGCCAGGAGGGGCTCGCGCAGCTCGGGGCACTTGTCGAAGACGGCGGCGAGTTGAGGGGGAGGCAGCTGCAGGATGACCTGGAAGGACTGGGGCTTGGTGCGCTGGCAGCACTTGATGAAGCCTTCCCACACCTTCGGGTACTTCCACACCTGGGGAAGGGACAGATGGACAGACGGGGCGGGTCAGGAGGGACAGACGGACAGCAAGGGGAGAGGGGGATAGAGGGGAGAGGGAGAGAGAGGGGACAAGGGCAGCAATAGGGACACAGAGATGAGGAGAAAGGGGACATAGGTGAGGAGAAAGGGATGAGGACACACGGACAGTGATAAGGGCAGAGATGGGGACAGACGGACAGCAAGGGGATAGGAGAGGGGGAAGGGACAGGACAGACGGACAGAGAGGGGATAGGGGGACAGGGAGGAGGACACAGAGATGAGGACAGAGGGATAAGGACACACGGACAGTGATGAGGACAGAGACAGATGGAGAGGGAGGGACAGGATAGATGGAGAGTGAGGGGACAGGACAGACAGACAGATGGAGAGGGATGGAGAAGAATGGAGAAGGATGGAGATGGACGGAGATGGACGGAGGGATGGAGAGGGATGGAGGTGGATGGAGATGGACGGAGAGGGATGGAGATGCATGATGGATGGAGATGGACGGAGAAGGATGGAGATGGATGGAGAGGGACAGAGAAGGATAGAGGGGATGGAGATCAATGGAGATGGACGGAGAAGGACAGAGAGGATGGAGAAGGATGGAGAAGGACAGAGAGGGAGGGAGAAGGATGGAGAGGGAGGGAGAGGGAGGGAGGTGGATGGAGAGGGACGGAGAGGGAGGGAAAGGAAGGGAGAGGGAGGGAGAGGGACGGAGAGGGATGGAGATGGACAGAGGGGATGGAGAGGGACGGAGATGGACGGAGATCAATGGAGATGGATGGAGATCGATGGAGATGGACAGAGAAGAATGGAGATGGACGGAGAAGAATGGAGATGGACGGAGATGGACTGAGAGGGATGGAGATGGATGGAGAATGATGGAGATGGATGGAGGGGATGGAGGGGTGGAGATGGATGGATGGAGATGGATAGAGACGGATAGAGAAGGACGGAGAAGGATAGAGGGGACGGAGAAGGACGGAGAGGGATGGAGAAGGACGGAGAGGGACTGAGATGGATGATGGATGGAGATGGACAGAGAAAGATGGAGAAGGACGGAGATGGATGGAGAAGGATGATGGATGGAGAGGATGGAGAAGGATGGAGAAGGATGGAGAGGGACAGAGAGGGACAGAGAAGCATGGAGGGGACAGAGGGGTGGATAAGGATGGAAAGGATGGAGGGGATGGAGAGCGATGGAGAAGGACAGAGATGGATGGAGATGGACAGGGACGGATGGAGAGGGATGGAGAGGATGGAGATGGATGGAGAGAATGGAGAGGATGGAGAAGGACAGAGATGGATGGAGATGGATGATGGATGGAGAGGGATGGAGAGGGATGGAGAAGGACAGAGATGGATGGAGAGGGATGGAGAGGGATGGAGAAGGACGGAGAAGGACAGAGGGGACGGAGAAGAATAGAGAGGGATGGAGAGGACAGAGATCGATGGAGATGGACGGATATGGATGATGGATGGATGATATATGGAGATGGCCAGAGAAGGACAGAGATGGATGGAGGGATGGAGAGGGATGGAGAAGGACGGAGAAGGACAGAGAAGGATGGAGAAGGATGAAGAAGGACAGAGAAGGACAGAGAGGATGGAGAAGAATGGAGAGGATGGAGAAGGATGGAGAAGATGGAGATGGACGGAGATTGATGGAGATCAATGGAGATGGATGGAGAAGGACGAAGTAGGACGGAGAAGGATGGAGGGGATGGAGATGGATGGAGATGGACGGAGATGGACGGAGAAGGATGATGGATGGAGATGGACGGAGAAGGACGGAGAAGGATGATGGATGGAGATGGACGGAGAAGGACAGAGAAGGACAGAGAAGGACGGAGAAGGACGGAGAAGGACGGAGAAGGACGGAGAAGGATGATGGACGGAGAAGGACGGAGAAGGACAGAGAAGGACGGAGAAGGATGATGGATGGAGATGGACGGAGATGGACGGAGAAGGACGGAGAAGGATGATGGATGGAGATGGACAGAGAAGGACGGAGATGGACGGAGAAGGATGGAGAGGGATGGATGGTGCTGGACGACTGGAAGGACAGCTGGACAGAGATATGACCGGACCTGCTTCATGATGAGTCGGGAGAGGATGTTCATGACGAAGCCGCCGAGGCGCGGGTACATGGTGAGGGCCTGGATGACGGTTCTCATCAGCAGCATGGGCAGCGGGTTCTGCTCCATCAGCTGCTGCATCACCACCGCCAGCACCTCCGACGTGTACACATTGCGCTCGGCGAAGCACAGGTTGGTGGCTGAGGGGACAACCGCCACACCGGGTCACCTCCCGCTCGCCCACAACCTCCAGGACACCCACAAGAGGCTCCAGGTCACCCACAACCTCCACACCTGGAGAGTCCTCATGTTCTCCACACTTGATGAACCTCCACGTCACCCAGAACCTTCACACCTGGAGAGTCCCCATGTTCTTCACATTTGATGAACCTCCAGGTCACCCAGAACCTCCACACCTGGAGAGTCCCCATGTCCTTTCCTCACCTGAAGAGCCTCCAGGTCACCCAGAACCTCCACACCTAGAGAGTCCTCAAGTTCTCCACACTTGATGAACCTCCAGGTCAGCCAGAACCTCAATCCCTGGAGAGTCCTCGTGTCCTCTCCTCACCTCAAGAGCCTCCAGGTCACCCAGAACCTTCACACCTGGAGAGTCCCCATGTTCTTCACACTTGATGAACCTCCAGGTCACCCAGAACCTTCACACCTGGAGTGTCCCCATGTCCTCTCCTCACCTCAAGAGCCTCCAGGTCACCCACAATCTCCACACCTGGAGAGTCCCCATGTCCTTTCCTCACCTGAAGAGCCTCCAGGTCACCCAGAACCTTCACACCTGGAGAGTCCCCATGTCCTCTCAGTGCCTGAAGAGCCTCCAGGTCACCCACAACCTCCACACCTGGAGAGTCCTCGTGTCCTCTCAACATCTGAAGAGCCTCCAGGTCACCCACAACCTCCACACCTGGAGAGTCCCCATGTCCTTTCCTCACCTGAAGAGCCTCCAGGTCACCCACACCTCCACACCTGGAGAGTCCTCAGGTTCTCCACACTTGTTGAACCTCCAGGTCACCCAGAACCTTCACACCTGGAGAGTCCCCATGTCCTTTCCTCACCTCAAGAGCCTCCAGGTCACCCACAACCTCCACACCTGGAGAGTCCTCATGTTCTCCACACCTGATGAACCCCCAGGTCACCCAGAACCTCCACACCTGGAGTGTCCCCATGTCCTCTCCTCACCTCAAGAGCCTCCAGGTCACCCACAACCTCCACACCTGGAGAGTCCCCATGTCCTTTCCTCACCTGAAGAGCCTCCAGGTCACCCAGAACCTCCACACCTAGAGAGTCCTCATGTTCTCCACACTTGATGAACCTCCAGGTCACCCAGAACCTCCACACCTGGAGAGTCCTCATGTTCTCCACACCTGAAGAGCCTCCAGGTCACCCAGAACCTCCACACCTGGAGAGTCCTCATGTTCTCCACACTTGATGAACCTCCAGGTCACCCAGAACCTCCACACCTGGAGAGTCCCCATGTCCTTTCCTCACCTCAAGAGCCTCCAGGTCACCCACAACCTCCACATCTGGAGAGTCCTCATGTTCTCCACACTTGATGGACCTCCAGGTCACCCAGAACCTTCACACCTGGAGAGTCCCCGTGTCCTCTCCTCACCTGAAGAGCCTCCAGGTCACCCACAACCTCCACACCTGGAGAGTCCTCATGTTCTTCACACTTGATGAACCTCCAGGTCACCCACAACCTCCACATCTGGAGAGTCCTCATGTTCTCCACACTTGATGAACCTCCAGGTCACCCACAACCTCCACACCTGGAGTGTCCCCATGTCCTTTCCTCACCTCAAGAGCCTCCAGGTCACCCACAACCTCCACACCTGGAGAGTCCTCAGGTTCTCCACACTTGATGAACCTCCAGGTCACCCAGAACCTTCACACCTGGAGTGTCTCCATGTCCTCTCCTCACCTCAAGAGCCTCCAGGTCACCCACAATCTCCACACCTGGAGAGTCCCCATGTCCTTTCCTCACCTGAAGAGCCTCCAGGTCACCCAGAACCTTCACACCTGGAGAGTCCCCATGTCCTCTCAGTGCCTGAAGAGCCTCCAGGTCACCCACAACCTCCACACCTGGAGAGTCCTCATGTTCTCCACACTTGATGAACCCCCAGGTCACCCACAACCTCCACACCTGGAGAGTCCCCATGTCCTCTCCTCACCTCAAGAGCCTCCAGGTCACCCAGAACCTCCACACCTAGAGAGTCCTCATGTTTTCCACACTTGATGAACCTCCAGGTCACCCAGAACCTTCACACCTGGAGAGTCCCCATGTCCTTTCCTCACCTGAAGAACCTCCAGGTCACCCAGAACCTCCACATCTGGAGAGTCCTCATGTTCTCCACACTTGATGAACCTCCAGGTCACCCAGAACCTTCACACCTGGAGTGTCCCCATGTCCTCTCCTCACCTCAAGAGCCTCCAGGTCACCCACAATCTCCACACCTGGAGAGTCCCCATGTCCTTTCCTCACCTGAAGAGCCTCCAGGTCACCCAGAACCTTCACACCTGGAGAGTCCCCATGTCCTCTCAGTGCCTGAAGAGCCTCCAGGTCACCCACAACCTCCACACCTGGAGAGTCCTCGTGTCCTCTCAACATCTGAAGAGCCTCCAGGTCACCCAGAACCTCCACACCTGGAGTGTCCCCATGTCCCCCCCATGTCCCACCCTTGATGATGGACTTCATGTCGCACTTGGCCGAGTCGATGTTGTGGAGGGCGATGAGGAGCTCTCCCGGGTTGAGGGGGGACACGGCCGAGGAACCGTCACCTGCAGGGGGTAGGGACAGCCTCAGGTGGGCCCCATCCCACCTTCCTGGTGGCCACGTCCCACCTCCTGGTGGCTACTGAGCCAAGGAAGGTCCCTTGTCCCACCCAGGATGGTCTCAGAAGGTCCCAAGTCTACCCAGAACAACCCCAGAAGGTCCCATGACCACCCAGGATGGTCCCTTGTCCCTCCCAGGATGGACACAGAAGGTCCCAAGTCCACCCAGGATGGTCCCAGAAGGTCCCAAGTCCACCCAGGATGAACCCAGAAGGTCCCTTGTCCTCCCAGGAAGGTCCCAGAAGGTCCCTTGTCCTCCCAGGAAGGTCCCAGAAGGTCCCTTGTCCACCCAGGATGGTCCCAGAAGGTCCCATGACGACCCAGGATGGTCCCAGAAGGTCCTATGACCACCCAGGATGGACCAGAAGGTCCCGAGTCCCCCCAGAACAACCCCAGAAGGTCTCACGTCCTCCCAGGATGGTCCCAGAAGGTCCCAGGTGCCCCCCAGCAGGTCCCGTGTCCCCTTACTGTGCTGTGTCCCCAGGAGGCGGTTGAAGACCTCCTTGACCACGATGGGGTTGAGCTTGATGAGCTTGGGCAGCGCCTGGATCACTTCTTTCTGCAGCCAGAAGGGACCTCGTGAGGGGGGGACAGCGGGGACCAGGCCACCAGAGGGACCCAGGGGCCACCAGAGGGACCCAGGGGCCACCAGAGGGACCCAGGGGCCACCAGAGGGGACTCTCGGACCTTCTCCAACCCGTTGAGGACTGGGATGAGGAATCGGACGTCCGGCAGCCGCTTGTGGTAGAGGTCACGGACCCTCTTGACCAGCTCAGGAGATGGTGGCACTGGAGGAGAGATGGGGATGGAGGATGTCACCACCGGGGGGTTGAGGACACCTCAAAGTGTCCCCACGGCCACCTAGAATGGACCCACAAGGTCCTGTGGTCACTCAGGATGATCCCAGAAGGTCTCAGGGCCACCCAGAGTGATCTCAGAAGGTCCCACGGCCACTCAGAGTGACCCCAGAAGGTCCCACGGCCACCCAGGATGGTCCCAGAGGTCCCATGACCCCCTCAGAATGGCCTCAGAAGGTCCTGTGGCCACTCAGAGAGACTCCAGGAGGTCCCATGTCCACCCAGGATGGTCCCAGAAGGTCCCTTGTCCCGCCAGGATGGTCCCAGAAGGTCCCATGACCCACTCAGAACGACCCCAGAAGGTCCCATGTCCTCCCAGAGTGACCCTAGAAGGTCCCATGTCCTCCCAGAGTGACCCCAGAAGGTCCCATGTCCACCCAGGATGGACCCAAAGGTCCCATATCCACCCAGGATAGTTCCAGAAGGTCCTGTGGCCACTCAGAACGGTCCCAAGAAGGTCCCTTGTCCCACCCAGAGTGACCCCAGAAGGTCCCTTGTCCACCCAGGATGGTCCCAGAAGGTCCCACGTCCACCCAGGGTGGTTGCAGAAAGTCCCATGACCCACTCAGAATGGCCTCAGAAGGTGCCGTGGCCACTCAGGATGGTCCCAGAAGGCCCCATGTCCACCCAGAGTGACCCCAGAAGGTCCCTTGTGCCCCCAGAGTGACCCCAGAAGGTCCCACGTCCACCCCAGATGGTCCCAGAAGGTCCCAGGAGGTCCCCGTTGTCCCCACCTTTGTCGGTGAGGCTGTGCAGGCAGCGAGTGACCAGGGTCTCTGCTCCTTTGGGACAATTCTCCACCAGCAGCAGCAGCTCCGGAGAGTTCATCCCCATCCCCCGGATCTAGAGAGAAGCCACCGGTGAGGTCACCACCCCCAGGAGGTCCCCAAGGCCACCAGAGGCCCTCCCAGGGACTCACGGGCTGCTCGATGACGCGGAGGACGGTGCGTTTGATGTCGGCAATGGCCTCGGTGTAGACGGAGGCCAGTTCGTGGATCAGCTTGTGGTTGAGGGGCAGCAGAGCCAAGTAGAGGTAGAGGCACTGCTTGATGGTCTCCTCCGTCCACGGAGCGGCCACCTCTGGGGGAGAAAGAGAGGAGCTGGAGGAGGCGGAGGAGGTAGAGGAGGTGGAGACGGAGGAGGTAGAGGAGGTGGAGACGGAGGAGGTAGAGGAGGTGGAGATGGAGGAGGAGATGGAGATGGAGGAGGAGATGGAGATGGAGGAGGAGATGGAGGTGGAGGAGGAGGAGGTGGAGGTGGAGGAGGTGGAGGTGGAGGAGGTGGAGGTGGAGGAGGTGGAGGTGGAGGAGGTGGAGGTGGAGGAGGTGGAGGTGGAGGAGGTGGAGGTGGAGGAGGTGGAGGTGGAGGAGGTGGAGGTGGAGGAGGTGGAGGTGGAGGAGGTGGAGGTGGAGGAGATGGAGGTGGAGGAGATGGAGGTGGAGGAGATGGAGGTGGAGGAGGTGGAGGTGGAGGAGGTGGAGGTGGAGGAGGTGGAGGTGGAAGAGGTGGAGGTGGAAGAGGTGGAGGTGGAAGAGGTGGAGGTGGAAGAGGTGGAGGTGGAAGAGGTGGAGGTGGAAGAGGTGGAGGTGGAAGAGGTGGAGGTGGAAGAGGTGGAGGTGGAAGAGGGGGAGGTGGAAGAGGGGGAGGTGGAAGAGGGGGAGGTGGAAGAGGGGGAGGTGGAAGAGGGGGAGGTGGAAGAGGGGGAGGTGGAAGAGGGGGAGGTGGAAGAGGGGGAGGTGGAAGAGGGGGAGGTGGAAGAGGGGGAGGAGGTGGAGGAGGTGGAGGAGGTGGAGGAGGTGGAGGAGGTGGAGGAGGTGGAGGAGGTGGAGGAGGTGGAGGAGGTGGAGGTGGAGGAGATGGAGGTGGAGGAGATGGAGGTGGAGGAGATGGAGGTGGAGGAGATGGAGGTGGAGGAGATGGAGGTGGAGGAGATGAAGATAGAGATGGAAACGGAGGAGATGAAGATAGAGATGGAGAAGGTGGAGACGGAGAGGGTGGAGGTGGAGATGGAGGAAGATGAGATGGAGGAAATGAAGGAGGTGGAGACAGAGGTGGAGGAGGTGAAGGTGGAGGAGATAGAGAAGGAGGAGAAGACAGAGATGAAGGTGGAGATGGAGGAGGTGGAGGAGATGGAGATGATGGAGGAAGTGGAAATGACGGAGGAGGTGGAGATGGAGGTGGAGAAGATGGAGGAGACAGAAAAGGAGATGGAGACGGAGGTGGAGATGGAGGAGGATGAGATGGAGGAGGTGGAGACGGAGGAGCAGGAGGAGGAGATGATGGAGATGGAGGTGGAGGAGATGGAGATGGAGGAGATGAAGATGGAGGAGGTGAAGACGGAAATGGAGATGGAGGTGGAGGAGATGGAGATGGAGGAGACAGAGAAGGAGGAGATGGAGACGGAGGTAGAGGAGGATGAGGAGGCGATGGAGACAGAGGTGGAGATGGAGGAGCAGGAGGAGGAGATGATGGAGACGGAGGAGGTGGAGGAGGAGATGGAGGAGGTGGAGACGGAGGTGGAGGAGACAGAGGTGGAGGTGGAGATGGAGGAGATGGAGGTGGAGATGAAGATGGAAATGGAGGAGATGAAAATGGAGGTGGAGGAGATGGAGATGATGGAGGAAGTGGAAAAGATGGAGGAGGTGGAGATGGAGGTGGAGGAGACGAAGACAGAGATGGAGGAGATGGAGGAGGTGAAGGAGGAGGAGATGGAGACAGAAGAGCTGGAGAAGATGAAGGAGGTGGAGGAGGTGGAGCTCACCGGTGTCCTTGTCGGCTCCGAAGAGCACGGAGGGCGGGTTGGGGTGGACGAGGAGCTGCAGGTAGTTGAGGGCGAACTTCTCCACGTAGTCCCTCAGCTGGTCCTTCTCGTACATCCTCTTGATGAAGAGCAGGGCCTGCTGCCGAACCTGAGGGGCGGCCACCGTCACCCTCCTGGGGACACCCAGGGAGGTCCCCGAGGCCTCCTCCAACCCCCTCACCTTGTCCTTCTCGTGGGAGCTGAGGTCCAGGAGGACGTGGAGATACTGGAACTGCCGCGAGGGCCTCTTGAAGATGAGGTCGCGCAGGGTGGACATGCCCAGGTAGGTGCGGCTCTGGGGACACGGGGACCGGGAGGTTGTCCCCGGGGCTCCTCCCGGACCCCGCGGTGGCCCCAGAGCCCGCGACACCCACCTCGTCCTCGCAGTACTTGCGCAGAACCTCCAGGGCACTCTCAGTGATCAGAGGGGCCTCCAGGACCAGCTTGGTGAAGATCCTGAGCGGAAGGAGAAGGTCGTGAGCTCCAAACGTGGTGGCTCCAGCCCCTCCAGTTCCATCAGCTCCATCCCCTCCATCTCCATCAGTTCCAGCCCTGCTGGCTCCATCCCCTCCATCTCACCAGCTCCATCTCCACCAGCCCCATCTCCATCAGCTCCACCAATTCCATCTCCTCCAGCTCCATCAGCTCCATCCCCTTCATCTCCATCCCCATCAGTTCTATCCCTGGCGGCTCCATCTCCTCCACCTCCATCTCCTCCATCTCCATCAGCTCCATCTCCTCCAGCTCCATGAGCTCCATCCCCTTCATCTCCATCCCCTCCAGCTCCATCAGTTCCACCCCTGGTGGCTAGTTCCACCCCTGGTGGCTCCATCCCCTCCAGCTCCATCAGCTCCATGAGCTCCATCCCCTTCATCTCCATCCCCTCCAGCTCCATCAGTTCCATCCCTGGTGACTCCATCCCCTGCATCTCACTAGCCCCATCCCCTCCACCTCCATCCCCTCCAGCTCCATCTCCACCAGCTCCATCCCCTCTGTCTCCATTAGCTCCATCCCCTCCATCTCCACCAGCTCCATCCCTTCCATCTCCATCTCCATCAGCTCCATCCTCTCCAGCTCCATCCCCTCCAGCTCCATCCCCTCCAGCTCCATCCCCTTCATCCCATCCATCCCTTTCATCTCCATCCCTTCCATCTCCATCCCTTCCATCTCCATCCCTTCCATCTCCATCCCTTCCATCTCCATCCCTTCCATCTCCATCCCTTCCATCTCCATCCCTTCCATCTCCATCCCTTCCATCTCCATCCCTTCCATCTCCATCCCTTCCATCTCCATCCCTTCCATCTCCATCAGTTCCATCCCTGGTGGCTCCATGCCCTTCATCTCCATCAGCTCCATCCCTATCAGCTTCATCCCATCCATCCTTTTCATCTCCATCCCCTCCACCTCATCCACCTCCATCTCCACCAGCTCCATCAGCTCCACCACCTCCATCTCCATCAGCTCCACCAGCTCCATCCCTGGAGGCTCCATCCCCTCCATTTCGACCAGCTCTATCTCCTCCATCTCCAGCAGCACCAACCCCTTCATCTCCACCATCTCTGTCCCCTCCAGCTCCATCCCTTCCATCCCCTCCAGCTCTCCCCCTAGTGTCTCCATCCTCTCCAGCTCCACCAGCTCCGTCCCCTCCAGCTCCAGCAGCTCCGTCCCCTCCATCTCCATCCTTTCCATCTTCATCCCCACCAACTCCATCCCGTCCCTCTCCATCCCCTCCATCTCCACCAGCTCCATCTCCACCACCTCCATCTCCACCACCTCCATCATCTCCACCACCTCCATCATCTCCACCACCTCCATCATCTCCACCACCTCCATCATCTCCACCACCTCCATCATCTCCACCACCTCCATCATCTCCACCACCTCCATCTCCACCACCTCCATTATCTCCACCACCTCCATTATCTCCACCACCTCCATTATCTCCACCACCTCCATCATCTCCACCACCTCCATCATCTCCACCACCTCCATCATCTCCACCACCTCCATCATCTCCACCACCTCCATCATCTCCACCACCTCCATCATCTCCACCACCTCCATCCTGTCCATCTCCATCCCTTCCATCTCCATCCCTTCCATCCTTGGTGGCTCCATCCCCTCCATCTCCATGCCCTCCCTCTCCATCCCCTCTCTCTCCCCGTGGTCCCTCCCTGCGTCCCGTTCCGTCCCGTCCCGTCCCACCCGTCCTTCTGGTCGGGTTTCTCCTGGAGGCCGGCGAGGAGGCCGATGAGGCAGTCGTCGTAGCGCTGGAGGCTGCCCCCGGGCAGGTGGCTCAGGTAGACGTTGTACTCCTGGAAGAGCCAAGCGAAGGCCAGGTCCAGCCGCGACCTCACGTCCTCCAGGATGAAGGCCAGCACCTGGCTCTTCAGCGGCACCTCCAGCTGCGTCACCAGCGCCGCCAGGATCTTCACGCGAGCCTGGGGGACACCACCAGGAGACGCACAAGGTCAAGGGGGCATCTCAGGGGGTTTCATCATGATGCTTGGAGAAGGTGAGAAGCCAAAGAGGGTCAAGGTGGCATCTAAAGGGGTTCAACATGATGCTTGGAGAAGGTGAGGAGACAAAGAGGGTCAAGGCGGCATCTCATGGGGCTTCACTGTGGAGCTTGGAGAAGGCGAGAAGCCAAAGAGGGTGAAGGTGGCATCTCAGGGGGTTTCACCATGATGCTTGAAGAAGCTGTGAAGCTAAAGAGGGTCGAGGTGGCATCTAATGCGGTTTCAACATGATGCTTGGAGGAGAAGTTGAGGAACGAAAGGACAAGGTGGCACCTCAGGGCTTCACCATGATGCTTGGAGGAGGTGAGAAGCCAAAGAGGATGAAGGTGGCATCTCAAGAGGCTTCACCACGGAGCTGGGAGAAGGTGAGAAGCTAAAGACGGTCAAGGTGGCATCTAAGGGGGTTCAACGTGATGCTTGGAGGAGAAGTGGTGAAGCCAAAGGTGAAGGTGGCATCTCAGGGGGCTTCACCACAGTGCTGGGAGAAGCTGTGAAGCTAAGCAGGGTCAAGGTGGCATCTAAGAGGGGTTCACAATGACGCCTGGAGAAGCCGAGGAGCCAAAGAAGGTTGAGGAGGCATCTAAAGAGACTTCACCACAATGTTTGGAGGAGGAGTTGAGGAGCCAAAGGACCAGGTGGCACCTCAGGGCTCCACCATGGAGCTTGGAGAAGGTGAGAAGCCAAAGAGGGTCAAGGTGGTATCTAAGGGGGTTCAACATGATGCTTGGAGAAGGTGAGAAGCCAAAGAGGGTCAAGGTGGCATCTAAAGGGGTTCAACATGATGCTTGGAGAAGGTGAGGAGCTAAAGAGGGTGAAGGTGGCATCTAAGGGGGTTTCACCATGATGCTTGGAGAAGAAGTGGGGAAACCAAAGGTGATGGTGGCATCTAAGGGGCTTCACCACAGAGGCCGGAGGAGGTGAGGAGCTAAAGAAGGTGAAGGTGGCATCTACAGGGGGTTCACAAGGAGGCTCGGAGGAGGAGTTGAGGAATGAAAGGAAAAGGTGGCACCTCACGGAGCTTCACCATGATGCCTGGAGGAGAACCTAAGGAGCCAAAGGACAAGGTGACATCTCATGGGGCTTCACCATGATGTTTGGAGGAGGTGAGGAGCTAAAGAAGGTGAAGGTGGCATCTCAGGGGGCTTCACCACGGAGCTTGGAGCAGTCGTGAAGCTAAAGAAGGTCAAGACGGCATCTGAAGGGGGTTCAACATGATGCCTGGAGAAGCTGTGAAGCTAAAGAAGGTCAAGGTGGCATCTCATGGGGCTCCACCACAGAGGCTGGAGGAGGTGAGGAGCTAAAGAAGGTGAAGGTGGCATCTCATGGGGCTTCACCATGATGCTTGGAGAAGGTGAGAAGCCAAAGAGGGTCAAGGTGGTATCTAAGGGGGTTCAACATGATGCTTGGAGAAGGTGAGGAGACAAAGAGGGTCAAGGTGGCATCTCATGGGGCTTCGCTGTGGAGCCTGGAGAAGGTGAGAAGCCCAAGAGGGTGAAGGTGGCATCTCAGGGGGTTTCACCATGATGCTTGAAGAAGCTGTGAAGCTAAAGAGGGTCAAGGTGGCATCTAATGCGGTTTCACCACAATGCTTGGAGGAGAAGTTGAGGAACGAAAGGACAAGGTGGCACCTCAGGGCTTCACCATGATGCTTGGAGAAGGTGAGAAGCCAAAGAGGGTGAAGGTGGCATCTAAGAGGCTTCACCATGATGCCTGGAGAAGCTGTGAAGCTAAAGAGGGTGAAGATGGCACCTAAGGGCCTTCACCGTGGAGCTTGGAGAAGGTGAGGAGCCAAAGAGGGTGAAGGTGGCATCTCAGGGGGTTTCACCACAGAGGCTGGAGGAGCTGGGGAGCTAAAGAAGGCGAAGGTGGCATCTGAGGGGGGTTGGAAGGGCAGGTGTGGCTGGGGGAGGTACCTGAGCGGCGCCGCTGCAGGCCACGGCGCGTTCAGCTCGCAGGATGCGTGTGACGGCACTCAGCTTCAGCTTCTCCACCTGCACCTCCGACAGAGGCTTCAGGACGTCGCTCAGGCGGAAAACCTTCTTGCGGCCACCGGCACCGGCCAACCTGGGCGGGACAGGCACACATCAGCACCACAGCAGGGACAGCAGGGGACGGAGGGACCGGAGGAGACGGGGGAGGGGGAGGAGGAGAGGGGGCAGAGGGAGATGGAGATTAAGGAGGAGGAGATGGAGATGGAGGAGGAGAGGATGGAGGAGGAGATGGAGAGGGAGGAGATAAAGGAGGAGAGGATGGAGATAAAGAGGGAGAGGATGGAGATGGAGATGGAGGAGGAGGAGATGGAGGAGGAGGAGGAGAAGGAGGAGGAGGAGAAGGAGGAGGAGGAGGAGATGGAGGAGGAGGAGGAGATGGAGGAGGAGGAGGAGGAGGAGATGGAGGAGGAGGAGGAGATGGAGATGGAGGAGATGGAGATGGAGGAGATGGAGATGGAGGAGATGGAGATGGAGGAGATGGAGAAGGAGATGGAGGAGGAGAAGGAGGAGGAGATGGAGGAGGAGAAGGAGGAGGAGATGGAGGAGGAGGAGGAGATGGAGGAGGAGGAAGAGATGGAGAAGGAGGAAGAGATGGAGAAGGAGGAAGAGATGGAGAAGGAGGAAGAGATGGAGAAGGAGGAAGAGATGGAGAAGGAGGAAGAGATGGAGAAGGAGGAGGAGGAGAGGAGGGAGATGGAGAAGACAAGGGAGATGGAGGAGGAGATGGAGATGAAGGAGGAGAGGATGGAGATGGAGGTGGAGGAGATGCAGGAGGAGATGGAGACGGAGAAGGAGATGGAGAAGGGGAAGATGGAGATGGAGGAGGAGAGGAGGGAGATGGGTGAGGAGAAGACTCCATCGGCCCTGGCGGCTCCAGGAGAAGGAGGAGGACACGGAGATCAAGCTCAGGGCAGGGGAGGATGGGTTGGGGGGCAGCAGGAGGATCTCACTGGGGTTGAGGAGGGTCTCAGAGGGGTCGGGGGGTCAGCAGGAGGGTCTCAGAGGGGTTGAGAAGGGTCTCCGTGGGGTGTGTGTGTGGGTCTCACCGCGGTTGTGGGGCAGGGATGATGGGCTCGGGTCTCCGCTTGGCCTGGGGAGTCTCCTCCTCGGGGCTGGGGTGGCCGGAGCCCTGAGCCCCCAGGACGGAGATGGCCTGCCCGGTGGCCAGAGCCGACAGGCGCCGCTTGATGACCACACTCTCGGCCTTGGGAGCCTTCTCCTCCTTGGGCTCCTCCTTCAGCAGCTTCGTCTGCTCCACACCTGCGAGGGATGGACAGACGGACACGTGGACAGAGGCTCCTCAACCTCCTCGGGGTGGAGGAAGGAGCTCAAGGAGAGGGAGTTCGGGGACCTGAGGGGAGAGGGACGTGGGGAGGAACAAAGGACACGAGGAGAAGAGGGGGGACCAGGAGAAGAAGGGACCAAGGGGACCTGGGGAGGAAGAGGAGGACCCAGAGGAACATGGAGACTCGTGGAGTAAGAGGAGGACCTAGAGGACCTGGGGAGGAAGAGAGGGACCCAGAGGAACATGGAGTCTCGTGGAGGAAGATGAGGACCCAGAGGAACATGGAGACTTGTGGAGGAAGATGAGGAGCAAGAGGACCCGGGAAGAGGAGGACACAAGAAGAAGAGGGGGACCCAGAGGAACACGGAGTCTCATGGAGGAAGATGAGGACCCAGAGGACCTGGGGAGGAAGAGGAGGACCCAGAGGAACATGGAGACTTGTGGAGGAAGACGAGAAGCAAGAGGAACATGGAGTCTCGTGGAAGAAGATGAGGCCCCAGAGGAACATGGAGACTTGTGGAGGAAGATGAGGAGCAAGAGGACCTGGGAAGAGGAGGACTCAGAGGACCTGGGGAGGGAGAGGAGGACCCAGAGGAACATGGAGACTTGTGGAGGAGGAGGAGGACCCAGAGGAACATGGACTCTTGTGGAGGAAGACGAGAAGCAAGAGGAACATGGAGTCTCGTGGAAGAAGATGAGGCCCCAGAGGAACATGGGGAGGAAGAGAAGAACCCAGAAGAACACGGAGTCTCGTGGAGGAAGCTGAGGAGCAGGAGGACACGTGAAGGCCTGGGGGGGCCCCCGGAAGGCGCCATGTTGGTGCTCACCAGGCCCGAGGCCGGCGGCCGTCATCTGCGTGGCCATGAGTCGCGCCAAGTGCTTGATCTGCGCCTCGGTGCCGGCCGACTCCACCGGCGTGTAGGTGGCCTGGAAGGAGGCCGGCATCGCCTCGGGCAGGTACACCATGCTGATCAGCACCTGAAACCAACACCACCGCCTCAGGGACCTCCTCAACCCCAAAACCCATCTCCTGATCCTCCTCCACCAGCCCTCGAGGGCCACCAGAACCACCCCCGAGGTGGCCACCAGCCTCAGGGAGCTCCAGAGCCCTCAAAACCAAGGTGGCCACCAGCCTCAGGGACCCCCTGAACCCTCAAAACCAACCCCTGACCTCCCACCAAACCTCAAGGACCACCAGAACCACCCCTGAGGTGGCCACCAGCCTCAGGGACCCCCTGAACCCTCAAAACCAACCCCTGACCTCCCACCAAACCTCGAGGAGCACCAGAACCACCCCTGAGGTGGCCACCAGCCTCAGGGACCCCCTGAACCCTCAAAACCAACCCCTGACCTCCCACCAAACCTCAAGGACCTCCCGGACTCGGCCCTGAAGTGACCACCAGCCTCAGGGACCTCCTGAAGCCCCAAAACCAACCCCTGACCTCCCACCAAACCTCAAGGACCACCAGAACCAGCCCCGAGGTGGCCACCAGCATCAGGGAGCTCCAGAGGCCCCAAAACCAAGGTGACCACCAACCTCACTGACCTCCAGAACCCTCCAAAGCCTCAACCCCGAGGTGGCCACTGACCTCAGGGACCTCCTGAACCCCCAAACCCACCCCCTGACCTCCCACCAAACCTCAAGGACCACCAGAACCAGCCCCGAGGTGGCCACCAGCATCAGGGACCTCCTGAACTCACCCCTGAAGTGGCCACCAACCTCAAGGACCTCAAGAACCCTCCAAACCCCCAACCCCGAGGTGGCCACTGACCTCAAGGACCTCCAGGACCCCCCCAAACCCACCCCCTGACGTGGCCACTGACCCCCCTGAGGTGGCCACCAACCTCCAGACCTCCCTCAAAACCACCCCCTAACCCAACCTGAAGTGGCCACTGACCCCCCCGAGGTGACCACCAACCTCCAGGTCTCCCCCAAAGCCCACTCCCTGAGGTGGCCACCAACCCCCCCAAGGTGGACACTGACCTCCAGACACCCTCAAAACCCACCCCCTGACCCCCCCCCTGAAGCGGCCACTGACCCCCTCAAAGTGGCCACCAACCTCCAGACCTCCCCCAAAACCTACCTCCTGTCCACCCCGAGGTGGCCACTTACCCCCCCGAGGTGGCCACCAACCTCCAGACCTGCCCCAAACCCACCCTCTAACCCACCCTGAAGTGGCCACTGACCCCCTGAGGTGGCCACCAACCTCTAGCCCTCCCCCAAGCCCACCCCCTGAGGTGGCCCCCGCCCCCCGGTTTGGTGGCCCCTGACCAGGTTGGCGACGTTGTCGGGGGAGAGCAGGGGCTGCAGGAACTCGGCTGTGATGTCGATGTCTGAGGGGCCCGAGGTGGCCCCTCCGGGTTTGGCCACGGCCGACGACGCCTCCAGCTCCTTGTCCTCGTCGTCCTCGCCCAGGGGAGCCTCTGAGGGGACAACGGGACACGTCACCGGCCACCCCGACACAGGGAGGGCCACCGGCAAGGCCTGGGTGGCCACCGAGAGGACCCTGATGGCCACTGGGAGTCCTTTATTGGGACCAAGAGGACCCTGGTGGCAACTGGGTGTCCCTTACTGGCACTGGGAGGACCTTGATGGTCACCAGGAAGACCTGGATGGCCACTGGGAGGACCTAGATGGTCACCAGGAAGACCTGGATGGCCACTGGGAGTCCCTTATTGGCACTGGGAGGACCTAGATGGCCACCAGGAGGATCTTGATGGCCGCTGAGAGGCTCAAGGTGGTGTTTAATGTCCCTAGAAGGCACCGAGAGTCCCTTCTTGGCCACAGGAGGACCTCAATAGCCACCAGGAGGCCCTCCATGACCACTAGGGGCACCTCGATGACCACCAGGAGGTACTTTTTGGACCTTGAAGGCACTGGGAGGACCCCGATGGCTATTTCAAGTCCTTTATTGTCCACCGGGAGTCCCTTATTGCCACTGGGAGGACCCCAATGACCACCAGGAGCACCTTGATGGCTACTTCAAGTCCCTTATTGGCCCCGGGAAGTCCCTTACTGGCCACTGGGAGGACCCTGATGACCACCAGGAGGTACTTTTTGGACCTTGAAGGCACTGGGAGGACCCCAGTGACCACCAGGAGTCCCTCCATGACCACCAGGAGGCCCTTTTTGGACCTTGAAGGCACTGGGAGGACCCCAATGGCCACCAGGAGTCCCTCCATGACCACTAGGAGGCCCTCCATGACCACCAGGGGCACCTTGATGACCACCAGGGGCACCTTGATGACCACCAGGGGCACCTTGATGACCACCAGGAGGTACTTTTTGGACCTTGGAAGCACTGGGAGGATCCTGACGACCACCAGGAGGCCCTTTTTGGACCCTGAAGGCACCGGGAGGACTCTGATGACCACCAGCAGCCCCTCGATGACCAGCAGGCGGTTCTCACCCATCTTGATCTTCTTGGTGGCGGCGTCGGGGTCGTCGCGCGGCCTCTTGCGGGCGTCGCGGCCGCTGGGCAAGCAGCGAGCGATCTCGGCCTGGGGGGTGCCCAGGTCCCCCAGGAGGGTGGTGATCTGGGGCTGGAAGTCGGCCGAGGCCGGATGCCGCAGGACGCTCAGCAGGTGCAGCTTCAGGTTCTTGCGCACGCTGCTCACCTGCGACTTGGCCAGCGTCGGAGGCAGGTTGGCTACCGAAAGGGGAAAGGGGAGGGTGAGGGCGACAGGGGAGGAGGGGACTGGGAGAGGGAGGAGGGGACTGGGAGAGGGAGGGAGGGGACCGGGAGCTCAGGGATTCCAAACTTCCAGTAGGAGAGGAACATGGCCACTGGGACAGGGATGTGGCCACTGGGAGCTCAAGGGTTCCAAGCAAGCAATGGGAGTGGGATGTGGCTACTAAGAACGGGATGTGGCCACCGGGAGAGGGAGGGAGGCTACTGGGAGCTCAGGAGTTCCAGGTTATCAATGGGAGTGGGATGTAGCCACTGGGACAGGCGTGTGGCTACTGGGAGAGGGAGGTGGCTACCGGGAGCATAAGGATTCCAAACTCCCAATAGGAGTGGGATGTGGCTACTGGGAGAGGGAAGTGGGGAACTGGGAGAGGGAGGGGAGGGACTGGGAGAGGGAAGGAGAAGGACTGGGAGAGGGAAGGAGAAGGACTGGGAGAGGGAAGGAGAAGGACTGGGAGAGGGAAGGGAGGGACTGGGAGAGGGAAGGAGAAGGACTGGGAGAGGGAAGGGAAGGGACTGGGAGAGGGAAGGAAAGGGACTGGGAGAGGGAAGGAAAGGGACTGGGAGAGGGAAGGAAAGGGACTGGGAGAGGGAAGGAAAGGGACTGGGAGAGGGAAGGGAAGGGACTGGGAGAGGGAAGGGAAGGGACTGGGAGAGGGAAGGGAAGGGACTGGGAGAGGGAAGGGAAGGGACTGGGAGAGGGAAGGGAAGGGACTGGGAGAGGGAAGGAAAGGGACTGGGAGAGGGAAGGAAAGGGACTGGGAGAGGGAAGGAAAGGGACTGGGAGAGGGAAGGAAAGGGACTGGGAGAGGGAAGGAAAGGGACTGGGAGAGGGAAGGAAAGGGACTGGGAGAGGGAAGGAAAGGGACTGGGAGAGGGAAGGGACTGGGAGAGGGAGGGGAACTGGGAGAGGGAGGGGAACTGGGAGCTCAGGAGTTCCAAACTTCCAGTAGGAGAGGGATATGGCCACTGGGACAGGGATGTGGCTACTGGGAGAGGGAGGGGCACTGCTGGGAGCTCAGGGGTTCCAAGCAAGTAAAGGGAGTGGGATGTGGCTACCAGGAATGGGATGTGGCCACTGGGAGAGGGAGGTGGCCACTAAGAGCTGAAGGATTCCAAACTTCCAGTAGGAGTGGGACGCGGCTACTGGGAGAGGGAAGGGTAGGTACTGGGAGAGGGATGTGGCCACTGGGAGCTCAGGGCTTCCAAGCGAGCAAAGGGTGTGGGATGTGGCCACTGGGAAAGGGAAGGGGCCACTAAGAGCAAAGGGGTTCCAAACTTCCAGTAGGAGAGGGATATGGCCACTGGGACAGGGATGTGGCTACTGGGAGAGGGATGTGGCTTCTTGGGAGCTGAAGGATTCCAGACTCTCAGTGGGAGAAGGATGCGGCTACCGGGAGTTTAGTGGTTCCAGACTCTCAATGGGAGTGGGATGTGGCCACCAGGAACGAGATGGGACTACTGGGACCTTGGGGATTCCAAACTCCTCCTGCGACCGGTCTGGGCCTAGAAGCCCTGGGGACTAGTTGCCACGGGGCCTTGTAGTCCTGATAACTAGTAGCCACAGGGCCTAGTAGCCTGTGTGAGGCCGACTCAGCCTGCGTGGGGCCTAGTAACAGGGATGACTAGTAGCCTCTTGGGGCCTAGTAGCCTGTGTGGGGCCTAGTTAGCCTCCGGGGGGGGCTAGTAGCCACAGTGACTAGTAGCCTGTGAGGCCTAGTAGCCTGTGTGGGGGCCTAGTAACAGGGATGACTAGTAGCCTCTTGGGGCCTAGTAGCCTGCGTGAGGCCTAGTTAGACTGCATAGGGCCTAGTAACAGGGATGACTAGAAGCCTGTGTGAGGCCTAGAAGCCTCTGTGGGGCCTAGTAGCCTGCGTGAGGCCTAGAAGCCTGCGTTGGGCCTAGTTAGTCTGCGTGAGCGCCTAGAAGACCGTGAGGCCTAATAACTGGGGTGACTAGTAGCCGTGGTCGGCAGTGGCCGCCTCACCGTGCAGGGTCTCGTAGGCCTGGACGACCTCGGCCATGAAGAGGGGTCTCTGGCGAGCGATGGTGGCCAAGGAGCCCAGAGCCACCGTCAGGTTGATGCTGGAGATGGCAGGATGGACCATGAAGCGCAGCAGCTGCTCCAGAGCTCCGCGGCACTCGGCCCACAGGGACCCTGCCCAGACACCCCCCAAAAAAAAAAAAAAAAAAAAAAGGGAAACCCCAAAACGTGGAACCACAAAACCACAGAGACCCAAAAAAAAAACCCAGAACCCAAAAACACAGAGACCCCAAAAAACCAGAATCCTAAACAAACAAACAAAATCTCAAAAAACCTGGAACCCCAAAAACATGAAACCCAAACCACAGAGACCCCCAAAAAAAAAACCCAGAACCCAAAAAATCTGAGCCCCAAAAACACAGAGACCCCAAAAAAACAGAATCCTAAACAAACAAACAAAATCTCAAAAAACCTGGAACCCCAAAAACATGAAACCCAAACCACAGAGACCCCCAAAAAAAAAACCCAGAACCCAAAAAATCTGAGCCCCAAAAACACAGAGACCCCAAAAAACCCAGAACTCAAAAAATCTGAGCCCCAAAAACACAGAGACCCCAAAAAACCAGAATCCTAAACAAACAAACAAAATCTCAAAAAACCTGGAACCCCAAAAACATGAAACCCAAACCACAGAGACCAAAAAAAAAAACCCAGAACCCAAAAAATCTGAGCCCCAAAAACACAGAGACCCAAAAAAAAAACCCAGAACCCAAAAAATCTGAGCCCCAAAAACACAGAGACCCCAAAAAAACCAGAACTCAAAAAATCTGAGCCCCAAAAACACAGAGACCCCAAAAAACCAGAATCCTAAACAAACAAACAAAATCTCAAAAAACCTGGAACCCCAAAAACATGAAACCCAAAAAAAAAACCCAGAACCCAAAAAATCTGAGCCCCAAAAACACAGAGACCCCAAAAAACCAGAATCCTAGACAAACAAACAAAATCTCAGAAAACCTGGAACCTCAAAAACATGAAACCCAAACCACAGAGACCCAAAAAAAAAACCCAGAACCCAAAAAATCTGAGCCCCAAAAACACAGAGACCCCAAAAAACCAGAATCCTAAACAAACAAACAAAATCTCAAAAAACCTGGAACCCCAAAAACATGAAACCCAAACCACAGAGACCCAAAAAAAAAACCCAGAACCCAAAAAATCTGAGCCCCAAAAACACAGAGACCCCAAAAAACCCAGAACCCAAAAAATCTGAGCCCCAAAAACACAGAGACCCCCCCAAAAAAACAGAGACCCCAAAACTCACAGAATCCTAAAAGACCAAAATCTAAAAAAAACCTGGAACCCCGAAAGCACAGAGACCCCAAAAAATAGAGACCCAAAAACCTGGACCCCAAAAACACAGAACCCCAAAACCACAGGGACCCCAAAAACCTGAACCCCAAAACACAGAGACCCAAAACCAGAGACCCCAAAAACCACAGAGACCCCAAAAACCACAGAGACCCCAAAAAATGAACCTCCAAAAAACCCAGAACCACAAAAACACAGAGACCCCAAAACCACAGAGACCCAAAAAACCTGAACCCCAAAAGTCCAGAGACCCCAAACCACAGAGACACAAAAAAACTGAACCCCAAAAAAAACAGAGACCCCAAAAACATGGAACCCAAAACCACAGAGACCCCCAAAAAAAGGAACCTCAAAAAAACCCAGAACCACAAAACCCCAAAACCAGAGACACAAAAAACCTGAACCGCAAAACCACAGAGACCCCAAAACCACAGAGACCCCAAAACCACAGAGACCCCAAAACCACAGAGACCCCAAAACCCACAGAATCCTACAAAAGCAAAAATCTCAAAAAAACCAGAACCCCCAAAACATGGAAACCCAAAAAAATCAGAGACCCCAAAACCACAGAGACCCCAAAAAACCCCAAAATCTCAAAAACATGGGACCCCGAAAACACAGAACCCCTAAAACCCCAGAATCCTAAAACTGCAAAATCTTAAAAAAACAGACCCCAAAACCAGAGACCCAAAAAAACTGAACCCCAAAAAGCAGAGACCCCAAAACCACAGAGACCCCAAAACCACAGAGACCCCAAAACCACAGAGACCCCAAAGAAATGAACCTCAAAAAAACCAGAACCACAAAAACCCCGAAGCCCAAAACCACGAGACCCAAAAAAACCTGAACCTCAAAACACAGAGACCCAAAAGCAGAGACCCCAAAAAAATGAACCTCAAAAAAACCCCATAACCCTCTCATATCACCCCCTAACCCCTCATATCTCCCCCTAACCACCCCATGTCGCCCCCTAACCCTCACATCGCCCCCTCACGTTGCCCCATAACCCCCTCACATCGCCCCATAAGCATCTCTTATTGCCCTATAACCACCTCCTATTGCCCCATAAGCATCTCATATTGCCCTATAACCACCTCCTATTGCCCCATAAGCATCTCATATTGCCCTATAACCACCTCCTATTGCCCCATAAGCATCTCATATTGCCCTATAACCACCTCCTACTGCCCCATAAGCATCTCATATTGCCCTATAACCACCTCCTATTGCCCCATAAGCATCTCATATTGCCCTATAACCACCTCCTATTGCCCTATAACCACCTCCTATTGCCCCATAAGCATCTCATATTCCCCTATAACCACCTCCTATTGCCCTATAACCACCTCCTATTGCCCCATAAGCATCTCATATTGCCCTATAACCACCTCCTATTGCCCCATAAGCATCTCATATTGCCCTATAACCACCTCCTACTGCCCCATAAGCATCTCATATTGCCCTATAACCACCTCCTATTGCCCCATAAGCATCTCATATTGCCCTATAACCACCTCCTATTGTCCTATAATCACCTCCTATTGCCCTATAACCACCTCCTATTGCCCCATAACCACCTCCTATTGCCCCATAACCACCTCCTATTGCCCCATAACCACCTCCTATTGCCCTATAACCACCTCACATCGCCCCATAAGCATCTCATATTGCCCCATAACCGCCTCCTATTGCCCTATAACCACCTCACATCGCCCCATAAGCATCTCATATTGCCCCATAACCGCCTCCTATTGCCCTATAACCACCTCCTATTGCCCCATAAGCATCTCATATTGCCCTATAACCACCTCCTATTGCCCCAGAAGCATCTCGTATTGCCCTATAACCACCTCCTATTGCCCCATAAGCATCTCATATTGCCCCATAACAACCTCCTATTGCCCCATAAGCATCTCATATTCCCCTACAACCACCTCCTATTGCCCCATAAGCATCTCATATTGCCCTATAACCACCTCCTATTGCCCCATAAGCATCTCGTATTGCCCTATAACCACCTCCTATTGCCCCATAAGCATCTCATATTGCCCCATAACCACCTCCTATTGCCCCATAAGCATCTCATATTGCCCTATAACCACCTCCTATTGCCCCATAAGCATCTCGTATTGCCCTATAACCACCTCCTATTGCCCCATAAGCATCTCATATTGCCCCATAACCACCTCCTATTGCCCCATAAGCATCTCGTATTGCCCTATAACCACCTCCTATTGCCCCATAAGCATCTCATATTGCCCTATAACCACCTCCTATTGCCCCATAAGCATCTCATATTGCCCTATAACCACCTCCTATTGCCCCATAAGCATCTCGTATTGCCCTATAACCACCTCCTATTGCCCCATAAGCATCTCATATTGCCCCATAACCACCTCCTATTGCCCTATAAGCATCTCATATTGCCCTATAACCACCTCCTATTGCCCCATAAGCATCTCATATTGCCCTATAACCACCTCCTATTGCCCCATAAGCATCTCGTATTGCCCTATAACCACCTCCTATTGCCCCATAAGCATCTCGTATTGCCCTATAACCACCTCCTATTGCCCCATAAGCATCTCATATTCCCCTATAACCACCTCCTATTGCCCCATAAGCATCTCCTATTGCCCCATAAGCATCTCCTATTGCCCCATAACCACCTCCTATTGCCCCATAACCACCTCCTATTGCCCCATAAGCATCTCATATTGCCCCATAACCACCTCCTATTGCCCCATAAGCATCTCATATTGCCCTACAACCACCTCCTATTGCCCCATAAGCATCTCATGTTGCCCTATAACCCCCTCCTATTGCCCCATAAGCATCTCATATTGCCCTATAACCACCTCCTACTGCCCTATAACCACCTCCTATTGCCCCATAACCACCTCCTATTGCCCTATAACCACCTCCTATTGCCCCATAAGCATCTCATATTGCACCATAACCACCCCATGTCACCCCATAACCCCCCCATAGCACCCCCTAAACCCCTCCCATTGCCCCCTAACCCCCTCGTATCCCCCCCAACCCCCCCATATCACCCCATAACCCCCTCATATCGCCCCATGAGCATCTCATACTGCCCCATAACCACCCCATATCACCCCATAACTGCCCCATATCACCCCCCCCCCCGACCGTATTTGATGTAGGGATGGTCTCGGGGGACGCGGTCGAGGCTGATGTCGTTCTCGTGGCGCTTGGGGACGTCGGAGTCGGGCAGGCGGGGCGAGAGGGTGATGATGAGGCCCTCGACGAACTTGATGGCGTGCGTGCGCACCCCGTCGTTGTCCGAGTCCAGCAGCAGGATGATGTCCCCGGCCATGGCCGACATCATGTCCCAGCAGGCCTCCTGCAGCTCGCTCAGCGTCTTCGACTTCACCATCCACTGCGGGCGCCGAGGGGTTAAACCCGAAGCCAGCCCTGGCCCTAGAGATCCCCTACAGTCCCCAGAGGAGCCCCCTGACCCATCGATCCACCCGACGCCCCCAGGTCATGGTCAAGATGGCTTCATCCTCCATCTTGCTGCTCTCACTGAGTGTCCCTGGGGGTGTTCTCCTGACTCTATAAGTGAGCTCAGGCCCTACAGGTGACCCACAGGCCCTACAGGTGCCTTACAAGTCCCTACAGGAGCCACCAGACCCATCGATCCACCCGACGCCCCCAGGTCATGGTCAAGATGGCTTCATCCTCCATCTTGATGTTCCCACTGGGTGTCTCTGTGGGTGTTGCCCTGACCCTATGGGTGACCTCAGACCCTATAGGTGACCCCCAGGTCCTAGAGATCCCCCACAGGCCCTAAAGGTGCCCCCCAAGTCCCTATAGGAGCCACCAGACCCATAGATCCACCCGATGCCACCAGGTCATGGTCAAGATGGCTTCATCCTCCATCTTGATGCTCTCACTGAGTGTCCCCATGGCTGTTCTCCTGGCTCTGTAGGTGACCTTAGACCCTAGAGGTGACCCACAACCCCTAGAGGTGACCCCCAAGTCCCTACAGGAGCCACCAGACCCATAAATCCACCCTGTGCCACCAGGTCACGGTCAAGATGGCATCATCCTCCATCTTGATGCTCTCACTGGGTGTCCCTATGGGTGTTCTCCTGACCCTAGAGGTGACCTCATGCCCTATAGGTGGCTCCCAGGCCACACAGATCCCCCCCAGAGTCCCTACAGGTGACCCACAAGCCCTACAGGTGACCCCCAAGTCCCTACAGGAGCCACCAGACCCATAGATCCACCCGATGCCACCAGGTCACGGTCAAGATGGCCGCATCCTCCATCTTGCTGCTCTCACTGGGTGTCCCTATGGGTGTTCTCCTGACCCTAGAGGTGACCTCATGCCCTATAGGAGCCCCCCAGGCCCTAGAGGTGACCCCCAGACCTGGAGGGCGACGCGGTGGAGCTGGGTCATGGTGAGGATGGCTTTCTTGACCACGTTGACGTTCTCGTCCTTGAGGAGCATGTTGAGGTTGGCCACCAGCTTGAGGAGCAGCTCGATGTCCCTCTTGCTGCAGGGGGAGGGACAGCAAGATGGACGTGAGGGGCAGGACACGGCGGAGACTCAAAAAAACGCGGTGGAAGCTCAAAAGGACATGGTAGAAGCTCAAGGAAATGTGGTGGAAGCTCAAAGGGACATGGCGGAAGCTCAAAGGGACATGGCGGAAGCTCAAAGGGACATGGCGGAAGCTCAAAGGGACATGGGAGCCTCTTACCAGGCCTCCTCGATGAATCCCACCACGAACTTCCGGACCTCGATGGATTTGTCCACTTGGAACGCGATGATCTCCTGGGAACAGGTTTAGGGGGGGGAGTCAGGATCCAGCGAAAACCACCCCAGAGCCACCTCAACCCTCTCCGGAGCCACCTGAACTCCCTGAGATCCACCTCAAGCTCCTCCAGAGCCACCTGAACTCCCCGAGATCCACTTCAAGCTCTCCAGATCCACCTCAAGCTCCCCCAGAGCCACCTCGACCCTCTCCAGATCCACCTCAACCCCTTCCAGATCCACCTCAACCCCTTCCAGATCCACCTCAACCCTCTCAGAGCCACCTCAACCCTCTCAGAGCCACCTCAACCCTCTCAGAGCCACCTCAACCCTCTCAGAGCCACCTCAACCCTCTCAGAGCCACCTCAACCCTCTCAGAGCCACCTCAACCCCCTCCAGAGCCACCTCAACCCCCTCCAGAGCCACCTCAACCTCTCCAGATCCACCTCAACCCCTTCCAGATCCACCTCAACCCCCTCCAGAGCCACCTCAACCCCCTCCAGAGCCACCTCAACCTCTCCAGATCCACCTCAACCCCTTCCAGATCCACCTCAACCCCCTCCAGAGCCACCTCAAGACTCTCCAGAGCCACCTCAAGACTCTCAGAGCCACCTCAACCCCCTCCAGAGCCACCTCAAGACTCTCCAGATCCACCTCAAGACTCTCCAGATCCACCTCAACCTCTCCAGATCCACCTCAACCCCTTCCAGATCCACCTCAACCCTCTCAGAGCCACCTCAACCCCTTCCAGATCCACCTCAACCCTTCCAGATCCACCTCAACCCCTTCCAGATCCACCTCAAGCCCAAATCTCACATCCAAGAAGTTGTCGAGCAAGGTGGGATCCTTGTTGATGATCAACTCCTGCACCTGAGGGACAGACGGACACAGTCACAGGGACTGGGACCCACTGGGAGGGGAAGGACAGACAGACGGACACTGAGGGGGTCACGGGGGGTTCCCCCAACCTGCTTGAGGACATTGATCTTGGCGTCGCTGCTGATCAGAGCGCTTGGTTGAGGAGCTCCACCACCTTGGGGAGGGACACAGGGGGACCCAGTGCATCCAGTTCCTTCCCTCAGCCCCCCCAGTGCAGCCCAGTTCCTCGTCTCACCCTCCCAGTGGGTCCCAGTTCCCAGCTCCCCCTCCCAGTGGATCCCAGTCCCCTCTCCCCAATGGATCCTGCCCCCCAAGGTGAACCCAGTCCCCCCAGTGGGTCCCAGTTCCCTGTCTCACCCCCAGTGGGTCCCAGTCCCTGTCTCACAACCACCCCCTAGTCAATCCCAGTCCTCCACTCCAGTGGATCCCAGAACCCATCTCTGGGGGGGGGGGGGGGGGGGGGGGGGGGGGGGGGGGTGTGTGCATCCCAGTGGATCCCAGTCCCCATCCCTGCCCCCCTCCCAGTGGGTCCCAGTCCCCATTCTC
>JAUMJK010001997.1:0-26178 GCA_033558105.1 Coccyzus lansbergi
GGTCATACCACCTAAGGGACTGGGGGGGGGGGGGAAGCACTGGGCTGCACTACAGCCTTGAGGGGGGGGTTGGTCCTATAATCCTCTGTCTGGGACACACACACAGAGCACTGGAATGTACCACAGTGACTTTGGAGGGGGTAGAGGGGGCAGTTCCATAACCTCCACATGTGTGGGGGGGATAAAGCACTGGAATGTACCACAGCACTTGCTGGGGGGGATGGGCTGTACCATAGTCTGTGGGGAGCACAGACCCTCCTCCCCTCCCCCCCCCCCCCCACACACACACTCACACTCACCTCCGTCCCCTACAAACCTTTAATCCACTCCACGTCGTCCCCATCCCACCCCCATCCCCCCACGAGACCCCAAAGTCCTCCTGGAGCCTCTCAGAGTCCGTGCTGAGCCCCACAATCCTGCTGGGTCCATGCTGGGGGGGCCACGGTGGGCTAGGTCCATGGTGGCCAAGTCCTATAGTGACCCAGGCCCATAGTGACTGAGGCCTATGGTGACCGAGGCCCATAGTGACCAAGCCCCACAGTGACCCAGGCCCATAGTCACCCAGGCCCACAATGACCAAGACCCATGGTGACCCAGGTCCACAGTGACCGAGGCCCACGGTGACCCAGGCCCATAGTGACTGAGGCCCATGGTGACCAAGCCCCACAGTGACCCAGGGCCATGGTGACCAAGGCCCATGATGACCGAGGCCCACGGTGACCGAGGCCCACGGTGACCAAGACCCACGGTGACTGAGGCCCATGGTGACTGAGGCCCATGGTAACCGAGGCCTGTGGTGACTGAGACCCACAGTGACCAAGGCCCATAGTGACCAAGGCCCACGATGACCCAGGCCCATGATGACCCAGGTCCGCAGTGACCAGGTCCCATAGTAACCGAGTCCCACAGTGACCCAGGTCCATGCTGACCAAGCCCCACGATGACCAAGTCCCATAGTGACCGAGGCCCATAGTGACCCAGGCCCATGGTCACCCAGGCCCACAATGACCAAGATCCATGGTGACCCAGGCCCACAGTGACCCAGGTCCTTGATGGCCGAGTCCCATAGTGACCAAGACCCACAATGACCAAGGCCCATGGTCACCCAGGCCCATAGTGACCGAGGCCCATGGCGGACTAAGCCCACGGTGACCAAGTCCCATAGTGACCGAGCCCCACAATGACCCAGGTCCACGGTGACCGAGACCCACGGTGACCAAGGCCCATGGTGGACTAGACCCACAGTGACCCAGGTCCACGATGACCAAGCCCCACAATGACCCAGGTCCATGGTCACCCAGGCCCATAGTGACCAAGGCCCACGGTGACCGAGTCCCATGGCGACCGAGGCCCACGGCGACCCAGCCCCACGGCCACCGACCCCCCCCACGGCAGTCTAGGCCGCAGCCTCACTCATCTGCAGGTTTCGCCGGTAGCAGTCGAGGCTGCAGAGCGGGCGTCCGGTGCGGGAGCAGCTGTAGCGCTTGCGGTTGTTGCATCCGGCCACGGCGCAGAGCACGGCCAGGGGCACCGTGGGGGGCGGCAGCGGCGAGGGGGGCGCGACCCCCGGCGGGAAGGAGACGCTGAGGCCCTCGGCCGTGCTGCGGTAGCGCACGACGGGGCAGGCCGCCCGCTTGGCCTTGCGGGGGTCGCGGGGGGTCTTGGCCTTGGCCTTGCTGGTCTTGGTGAGGCGCTCGATGGTCTGGTTCTTGTTCTCCTCGGCCTTCTTGGCCGCCTGCAGGCGCCGCTTGCGCGCTCGCTCCTCCCGCTTCACCAGCATCTCCTCCGTCAGCTCCTTGGCCTTGTAGCCCATGGGCAGCTCCAGCAGGGGCTGCGCCTGCTGCTTGTGCAGGAGAGCTTTCTGCGGGGGAAAAAGGGGGGGGTAGGGGATGCGCCGGGGGGGTAGAGAGAACCCACCTTGGCCTCCTGGCTCTCCGACCCACACTACAGCAGCTCGAGGGGCTGACCCACAGCCCCCTGACCCTCCAACCCACCCCTCAGCCCCCCTGACCCTCCAGCCCACGCTACAGCACCTCTGGGAGCTGCCCCATAGCCTCCTTGCCCCTCTGACCCAGCCCCACAGCCCCCTTGCCCCTCTGACCCAGCCCCACAGCACCTCTAAGGGCTGCCCCACAGCTCCCCTGCCTCTCCAACCCAGCCCCACAGCCCCTCTGACCCTCCAACCCACCCCACAACCCCCTTGCCCCTCTGACCCAGCCCCACAGCACCTCTGGGAGTTGCCCCACAGCCCCCCTGACCCTCCAACCCACCCCACAGCCCCCTTGCCCCTCTCACCCAGCCCCACAGCACCTCTAGGGGTTGACCCACAGCTCCCCTGACCCTCCAACCCACCCTACAGCAGCTCTAGGGGCTGCCCCACAGACCCCATGATCCTCCAACCCACCCTACAGCAGCTCTGGGAGTTGCCCCACAGCCTCCCTGACCCTCTGGCCCAGCCCCACAGCCCCTCTAGGGGCTGCCCCACAGCCCCCCTGACCCTCCGACCTACCCCACAACCCCCTTGTCCCTCTCACCCAGCCCCACAGCCCCTCTAGGGGCTGCCCCACAGCCCCACAGCCCCTCTGACTCAGCCCCACAGCCCCTCTGACCCACCTCACAGCCCCTCTGGGAGCTGCCCCTCAGCCCCACAGCCCCTCTGTGACCCACGCCCCAGCCCCCTCGTGCCCCTCACCTGCCGCGCGGTCAGCAGGGACTCGTCCACCTCTTTCTTGAGCTCCCCGTTGTCGTCCAGCTCGCCCTTCTCCAGGGCGTCCAGCCAGCGCTCTTCCTCCTCCTCCTCCTCCTCGCGGGCCGGGAAGCAGCCCTCGGCGTCCAGCTCGGGCAGGGGCGAAGGGTCCAGGTTGCTGTCCTCATCTGGGGAGAGGGGTCTGGTTCACCCCGTGGGGCCAGGAGAACCGTCCCAACCCCCATGGCCGTGACCCACAGCGGTTTGGGGTCCTCCCGACCCTCCCCTGAGGTAAAAATCAACCCCCAAGTGGGGACTCACCCAGCCAGGCCCGATACTGCTCGATGGGCACTCCCTCTGTGGCCTCCTCCTCCTCCTCTTCGTCCACCACCATCAGTGGGGAGGGGGAGCGAGGAGCCTCGGGAACCACCGTGAAGGTTGGGACACTGTGGGGAGAGAGGGGCTAGAGAGGGAACTGGAGCCATGGCTGGAGGGGAGGAGGACCTAGAGAGGGACCTGGATCCATGGTTGGAGGGCAGGAGGGTCTAGAGAGGGATGTGGATCCATGGCTGGAGATCAGGGAGGATGTAGAGAGGGACCTGGATCCATGGCTGGAGATCAGGAGGATGGAGAGAGGGATGTGGATCCATGGCTGGAGGAGCTAGAGAGGGATGTGGATCCATGGCTGGAGGATGAAGAGAGGGACCTGGATCCATGGCTGGAGGGCACGAGGGTCTAGAGAAGGTTCTGGATCCATGGCTGGAGGATGTAGAGAGGGATGTGGATCCATGGCTGGAAGATGTAGAGAGGGATGTGGATCCATGGCTGGAGGAGCTAGAGAGGGATGTGGATCCATGACTGGAGGAGCTAGAGAGGGACCTGGATCCATGGCTGGAGGATGTAGAGAGGGATCTGAATCCACGGTTGGAGGAGCTAGAGAGGGATGTGGATCCATGACTGGAGGGCAGGAGGAGCTAGAGTGGGACCTGGATCCACGGCTGGAGGATCTAGAGATGGATCTGGATCCATGGCTGGAGGGCAGGAGGGTCTAGGAAGGGACCTGGCTCCATGGCTGGAGGAGCTGGGGAGGGACCTGGATCTATGGCTGGAGATGAGGAGGTAGAGAGGGACCTGGATCCATGTCTGGAGGATCCAGAGAGGGATGTGGATCCATGGCTGGAGGGCAGGAGGAGCTAGAGAGGGATGTGAATCCATGGCAGGTACCTCCCCCCCCTCTCACCTCTTGGTCCCCAGGACCTGTCCCCCCAGTTTGATCCGTAGCCTGAGCTGTGGCTGCGGAGCCGCCGCCGCCTCCTCCTGCCCTCGGTGCTTCTTCTTGTGCTTCTTCTTGTGCTTCTTGTGCTTCTTCTTGTGGGCCCCGTGCCCTCCGGCCGCCGCCTCCTCCCCTGTGGCGCAGAAAGGGGGTCAACCGAGCCCTTCCCGGGACCCCCGGGACCCCCAGGCCCTCGCTCACCCCTCTCGCCGCCGCCCTCCATCCCTCCGCGTCGCCAGGCCTTGCTCATCCCGCCGCTGGGGGGGAAACGGCCGCGGCGGACCGCTTCCGGTGGCGCCCGACGCCGCTTCCGGAAACGGCTCCCCGCCCGGGAGTAAAGGGAAAGAGCGCCGCCGCCGCCATCTTTGGAGAGAGCAAAGTAACCGCCCGGGGGGAAACGGGGGCCGCGGGGAGAAAGGGTCCGGGTGGGAGCAGTGTGGGCGGTTGGGCTTGCACACGAGTGTGAGTTCACAGACAAGGGGGAGGAGCACAGGCTTGTGAGCACATGGACGTGAACACAGCCCTGCAGGAGCGTGAGAACGGGGACCTATGAGCAAACAGGGACACAGGAGCAGACAAGGACACACAAGCAGACAGGGACACATGTCCCTCATGGGCACCAAGTTAAGCGACTGAAAAGGGTTTTGTAAAGAAACAGCTCAATAAACTCAACACTCGCGGATCATATCGATCTCTGCATCTGAGTCCGGAGTCTCCCATCGACACACAGTGTCTCTAACAGGTCACCAGCCACAGTTGTCAGAGAATCATGGAACAAGCAGGTTGGGAGCGACCCATCGGATCATGGAGTCCAACCATTCCCATCAATCACTAACCCATGTCCCTCAGCACCTCATCCACTCGTCCCTTAAACCCTCCAAGGAAGGGGACTCAACACCCTCCCTGGGCAGGTTCTATCAGCTCCCAGTGACCTTTTCCAGGAAATATTTCTCTCTGATGGAGCTCAAGTGGAGCTTGAGGCCATTCCCTCTCGTCCTGTCCCTTGGGAGAAGAGCCCAGAGCTCCCTCCTCTCCACAACCTCCTCTCAGGGACTTGCAGAGAGCAATGAGCTCTCCCCTCAGCCTCCTCTTCTCCAGGAGAAACACCTCCAGCTCTCTCAGACGCTCCTCTTCTTCTCCAGCCCCTTCCCCAGCTCTGTTCCCCTCTCCAGACCTTCTCCACCCACTCAAGGTCCTTCTTGTGGTGAGAACTGACCCCAGGATTGGAGGTTTGGTCTCCCCAGAGGGAGAAGCAGCTCCCTGGCCCTGCTGGCCACACCAGCTCTGCTCCAAGCCAAGCTGCCCTTGGCCTTCTTGGCCCCCTGGGCCCCTCAAGGCTCCTCTTCACCCAACCCCCCCAGCTCCTTCTCCTCCAGGCTGTTCCCTGCTGGAAGGAGCTGTCTCGGCACAGGGACAGCCCCAGGGCTGCGTTTTGGTGCGAGTGAGTGACAAAAACTTCTTTATTTCCCTTCTGCTTGTGTCACCGCAGTGCTGGGTCTGACTTGGGCGACAGCACCAGGACACCAGAGCCAGGTCATGGTCACCGAGGAAGAGAGATGAAGGAAGAATTGGCCAGTTGGCCATTAGCCATTGCCTGAGAGCCATGTGGCCATGATATCCGGGCAGGTGAAGCTGGGGCGGATGGGCCGCAGGTCCCTCTGGGCGTCCTCGTCCTCCTCGCTGGGCACCGCGGCAGAGCTCTCCCCGTCCCGGCGGCCGCCCCAGTGCACGGTGACGCCGGGAGCCAGCGCCCAGCCCCGCAGTGGCACTGGGGGCAGCGGGATCGGCCGTGTCCGTGTGTCCCTGGGGGTCCCTCGGCTGCGCCCGCGGCCACCACAGCCCCGCGCCGGCCCCTCGGCCTTGGTGGCCACATCCAGCACCTCCACCTGGGGCTGGATCCAGCGTGGGGGGCGACGCAGCCTTGTGCTGGTGGCCGTGTGCTTCGTCCCGGTGCTCCGTGGAGGCTCCTTGGGCTGGAGGTCGGTGAGGCCGGACGGTGTTGGCGTCGGTGGCTTGTGGCTGTTGACATGTGCCGATTTTGGCTGCGACGGGCGCGGTGAGAGCCGTCCCGGCACCGTGGGGTCACCGCGGGATCTCACTGGGGGCTTGGATGGAGCCGTACGAGGGGCTGAGGGACGGAAGCGCTGGGATGTGCCCTTGCGGGGCTGGGCAGCCACGGCCTTGTCCGGCGCGTCCGGCGTGGAGATGGTGCTGGCCGGGGGGACGTGGCTGTGGGGTGGGGGCGGCACAGGGGCGGCTTCGGGCTTGGCCGGGACGGCAACGGAGACCTGGGGAACAGGGATGGGGATAATGGGGATGGGGATGGGGATAATGGGGATGGGGATGGAGGAGGAGATAGAAATAGGGATAGAAATAGAGACAGAGATAGAGATAGAGACAGAGATAGAGACAGAGATAGAGATAGAGATAGGGATAGGGATAGGGATAGGGATAGGGATAGAGATAGAGATGGAGATGGAGATAGAGATAGAGATAGAGATAGAGATAGAGACAGAGATAGAGATAGAGATAGGGATAGGGATAAGGATAGGGATAAGGATAGAGATAGAGATAGAGATAGAGATAGAGATAGAGATAGAGATAGAGATAGGGATAGGGATAAGGATAGAGATAGAGATAGAGATAGAGATAGGGATAGGGATAAGGATAGAGATAGAGATAGAGATAGAGATAGAGATAGAGATAGAGATAGAGATAGGGATAGAGATGGAGATGGAGATGGAGATAGAGATAGAGATAGAGATAGAGATAGAGATAGAGATAGGGATAGGGATAGAGATAGGGATAGGGATGGAGGTGGAGGTAGAGATGGAGATGGAGATGGAGATATAGAGAGAGATAGAGATAGAGATAGAGATAGAGATAGAGATAGAGATAGAGATAGAGATAGAGATAGAGATAGAGATAGAGATGGAGGTAGAGATGGAGATGGAGACGGAGATAGAAATAGAGATAGAGATAGAGATAGAGATAGAGATAGAGATAGAGATAGAGATGGATGGAGATGGAGTTGGAGATGGAGATGGAGATGGAGAACATGGCATCGGATATGGACCAGGGTCATCCACATCCCCTCCTGGCAGCTCCAGGAAGGTTCTGGAACCGCAGCAGTGGTGCTGGGTCTCACCTTACTCCGCCGGGGCCGGATGGGCACACAGCCCGGTGTCCAGGCATCCAGGGGGCTCGGCAGCGGCTCCTGCTCCTCCCAGTCTGCACTGGGGTCCGCGTCCCCCTCGTCCCGCGCCGGGAAGCGCCAGCGGGAGCCCAGCAGGATGGCCTCACGTGCCCAGCAAAGCGAGGAGGGCACACGCTGCAGGAGGAGCCGGATATCAGCCCCGGGACGCGGAGCCGGAATGTTGGGAAGTCCTGGAGCCAAACCCCCAACTCGGCATCGAGTGGGAATGTTGGGAAGTCCTGGAGCCAAACCCCCAACTCGGCATCGAGTGGGAATGTTGGGAAGTCCTGGAGCCAAACCCCCAACTCGGCATCGAGTGGGAATGTTGGGAAGTCCTGGAGCCAAACCCCCAACTCGGCATCGAGTGGGAATGTTGGGAAGTCCTGGAGCCAAACCCCCAACTCGGCATCGAGTGGGAATGTTGGGAAGTCCTGGAGCCAAACCCCCAACTCGGCATCGAGTGGGAATGTTGGGAAGTCCTGGAGCCAAACCCCCAACTCGGCATCGAGTGGGAATGTTGGGAACCCCTGGAGCCAAACCCCCAACTCAGCATCGAGTGGGAATGTTGGGAAGTCCTGGAGCCAAACCCCCAACTCGGCATCGAGTGGGAATGTTGGGAAGTCCTGGAGCCAAACCCCCAACTCGGCATCGAGTGGGAATGTTGGGAAGTCCTGGAGCCAACCCCCTGTCCCAGATGGACATGGAGCGGGAATGCCGGAACACTCTGGATCCAGCTGCCCCATCCCAGTGGGAATTTCGGGATCCCGGGACTCACCTCCCGTGCGGCGAAGGCCTGAGCGCAGGCGTCCATCAGGCCGGACAACAGCTCGGCCACCACGTCCATGGCGTCCTCATCCTCCCAGGCCGGCAGCGCCCGACGATCCCGCTTGGATTCCCGGCCCGAGCGCGGAGACAGATCCCGGCGGGATCGGGCGGTGGCCACGCTCTCCCGGGAGGGAACCCGCTGAGGGGATGGAGGGGATGGGATTGGACGCCGGCACACACAGGGATACAGGGATTGGACATGGGGATCAGACAGGGGGATAGGACACAGGGATCGGACATGGGGATCAGATATGGGGTTTGGATAGGGACAGGGATCAGACACAGGGATTGGACATAGGGATTGGACACAGGGATTGGACACAGGGATTGACACAGGGATCCAATAGGGATGGGGATCAGACACAGGGATCGGACACAGGGATCGGACACAGGGATTGGACATAGAGATCGGATAGGGACAGGGATCAGACACAGGGATCGGATATAGGGATTGGACACAGGGATCAGACACAAGGATCGGATACAGGGATCAGACATAGGGATCCAATAGGGATGGGGATTGGACACAGGGATGGAACATAGGGATCAGACACAAGGATTGACACAGGGATCGGACATAGGGATCAGACACAGGGATTGGACATGGGGATGGGACATGGGGATAGGACACAGGGATCGGATATGGGGATTGGACACAGGGATTGGACACAGGGATCAGATATGGGGATTGGACACAGGGATTGGACACAGGGATCAGATATGGGGATTGGACACAGGGATTGGACACAGGGATCAGATATGGGGATTGGACACAGGGATTGGACACAGGGATCAGGCACAGGAATCCAATAGGGACAGGGATCAGACCCAGGGATGGGACACAGGGATGGGATGCAGGGATTGGACATAGGGATCGGACACAAGGATCAGATATGGGGATTGGACACAGGGATCGGACACAGGAATCCAATCGGGATGAGGATTGGACATAGGGATCAGACACAGGGATCAGACACAGGGTTTGGATATTGGGTATTGGACACAGGGATCGGACACAGGAATCCAACAGGGACAGGGATCAGACCCAGGGATTGGATATGGGGATGGGACACAGGGATCAGACACAGGGATCAGATATGGGGATGGGACACAGGGATGGACACAGGGATCAGGCCTCAGTCCCCTCATCCCCCCCAGTCCCCCCAGTTCCCTCATCCCTCCAAGTTCTCCCCAGTTTCCCTCATCCCCCCTAGTCCCCCAGTTCCCCTCAGTCCCCTCATCCCGCCCGGTCCTCCCAGTTCCCCTCATGCCCCCCCAGTCCCTCCAGTTCCCCTCATCTCCCCCAGTTCCCCCCAGTCCCCCCAGTTCCCCTCAGATCCCCCCCCCCCCCCACCTCCGCCATTTTCCCCCCGGACGCGTCGCGGTCTCCAGGGCAACGCTGGGCGGGCGCTCGCTGTGACGTCACTCACCGAGCGACGCCTCCTCCCTCCGCACGACACCGCCTCCCTCCGCGCCGCTCCCCGTGACGTCATCTTCCGGCGACGGCGTTGCCATGGCTGCAGCTGGGACAGCGTGAGCCTGGGGCTGGGGGAGGGGGGGACGGGGACGGGAATGGGGGGAACTTGGGGTCAGGGGGTCCTAGGGGGATGGAGGAGGGTTAGGGGGAGACTCCAGGGTCCTGGGGGGGGGAGCCTGGGGCGTGGGGGGGTGAGCCCAGGGCTTGGGGGGTTCTATGGGGGTGAATCTGGGGTCCTGGGGGGGGTCACCTAGGGCTTGGGAGGGGTCACCCAGGGCTTGGGGGGTCCTATGGGGGTGAATCTGGGGTCCTGGGAGGGGTCACCCAGGGCTTGAGGGGTTCTATGGGGGTGAATCTGGGGTCAGGGGGGTGAGCCCAGGGCTTGGGGGGGGTTCTATGGGGGTCAATCTGGTGTCCTGGAGGGGTCACCCAGGGCTTGGGGTGTTCTATGAGGGTGAACCAGGAGTCAGGGGGGTGGAATATGGGGTCCTGGGGGGTCACCCAGGGCTTGGGGGGTTCTATGGGGGTGAATCTGGGGTCAGGGGAGTGAGCCCAGGGCTTGGGGGGGTTCTATGGGGGTCAATCTGGTGTCCTGGAGGGGTCACCCAGGGCTTGGGGTGTTCTGTGAGGGTGAACCAGGAGTCAGGGGGGTGGAATATGGGGTCCTGGGGGGTCACCCAGGGCTTGGGGGGTTCTATGGGGGTGAATCTGGGGTCAGGGGGGTGAGCCCAGGGCTTGGGGGGGGTTCTATGGGGGTCAATCTGGTGTCCTGGAGGGGTCACCCAGGGCTTGGGGTGTTCTGTGAGGGTGAACCAGGAGCCAAGGGGGTGGAATATGGGGTCCTGGAGGGGTCACCCAGGGCTTGGGGGGTTCTATGAGGGTGAACCAGGAGTCAGGGGGGTGGAATATGGGGTCCTGGGGGGTCACCCAGGGCTTGGGGGGTTCTATGGGGGTGAATCTGGGGTCAGGGGGGTGAGCCCAGGGCTTGGGGGGGGTTCTATGGGGGTCAATCTGGTGTCCTGGAGGGGTCACCCAGGGCTTGGGGGGTTCTGTGAGGCTGAACCAGGAGCCAAGGGGGTGGAATATGGGGTCCTGGGGGGTCACCCAGGGCTTGGGGGGTCCTGGGGGGAGCCAGGAGGTTCTAGGGGGATGGAGGACGAGTTGGGGTTGATGAGGAGCACAGGGTCAGGGGGGAAGCAGGGGATGGTCAGTAATTCAGGGGAGCTGAGGGTTGGGGGGGACTGGGAGAGGACCTGGGGGGCCTCTAGATCCCGATGGGGATCCCGGAGGTGGCTGTGAAGTCTCTGGATCCCCCGTGTTGGCCCAGAATGTTCCGGAAGGAGCCGAGCGTGCGCCTGCGCAGCAGCGTGGCCGCTCTCTACAACAACCTGAGCGTCCTCTGTCCCCCCGGCCGCCCTCCGGCCGCCTTCTGCGCCGTGCACGGCCTCGGCCTCAGCCTGGCCTCGCCGGATGCCGACGGCCACGCCCTGCGCCAACTGCCGCCACGCGACGGAGCCCTGGCTGCCACCACCGCCCCCATCACACAGGTACCCACTGCTCGTGGGGCACAACAACCCTGAGCAGAGCTCCAGACTGGGAGAAGCCTGGCTGGAAAACTGCCAGGAGGAGAGGGACCTGGGGGGGTTGGTCGACAGCGACTGACCATGAGCCAGCAGTGTGCCCAGGGGGCCAAGAAGGCCAAGGGCATCCTGGCTTGGATCAGAAATGGTGTGACCAGCAGGGCCAGAGAGGTGATTCTCCCTCTGGACTCAGCACTGGGGAGGCTGCTCCTTGAATCCTGTGTTGAGTTGTGGGCCCCTCAGCACAAGAAGGATGTTGAGGCTCTGGAGAGAGTCCAGAGAAGAGCAACGAGGCTGGTGAAGGGGCTGGAGAACAGGCCTTATGAGGAGCGGCTGAGAGAGCTGGGGGGGTTTATCCTGGAGAAGAGGAGGCTGAGGGGAGACCTCATTGCTCTCTACAAGTACCTGAAAGGAGGTTGTGGAGAGGAGGGAGCTGGGCTCTTCTCCCAAGGGACAGGGGACAGGACAAGAGGGAATGGCCTCAAGCTCCACCAGGGGAGATTTAGGCTGGAGATTAGGAGGAGGTTTTTCACGGAGGGTCATTGGGCACTGGAATAGGCTGCCCAGGGAGGTGGTTGATTCCCCTTCCCTGGAGGTGTTTAAGGGACGAGTGGATGAGGTGCTGAGGGACATGGTTTAGTGTTTGATAGGAATGGTTGGACTAGAAGACCTGATGGGTCTCTTCCAAGCTGGTTGTTCTATGATTCTATGATTCATCCCAGCAGCTGCACACGCACCACGAAGGCTCTTCCCATGCTTGACACTCCCGTTTGGGATCCCAGTTCCTCACTGAGCACTCCTGGGAGCTCAGGAAGCAGAAGCCAAGCCCGGGGGACGCCAGCCCTGCCAACCCTGGGCCCCGATCCTGCTCCCACAAGCCTGGGACCAGGGCCCTGTGGCTCCTGCTCCCTCCCGGCAGCTCCACATGCACCACAAAGGCTGTGGAACACTGGGAAGAGCCTTCCTGGTGCGTGTAGAGCTGCTGGGATGGAACAGGAGCCGCAGGGCCCTGATCCCAGGATTGTGGGAGAGGGAATGAGCCTCCAGAGGCCACTGAGGCCTTGGAGAGGCCCCTGGGTTGGCTCCCACAGCTGTCACCAGGGCAGGGGCTGTGTCCGTGGGCTCTCCCGGGAGGCTGGGAGGGTTTTCTTCCCTGTCTTCTCGCTCTCTGGGCTCCTGACCATGTGTTTTCCCTCCCAGGCTGCCTGGTGTGTCCTGCCGGCTCGAGTCCTGCTGGTGCTCACCTCCCACAAGGGCATCCAGGTGAGGGGCTGCTCCAGGAGGGAGGGGAGTGGGAGCAGGGTGAGGGGTGAGGGAGCCTTCTGCATCCAAAGGGATCTGGCCAGGCTGGATCCATGGGCTGAGACCAACGGGATGAGGGTTAACGAGGCCACAGGGCGGATCCTGCCCTTGGGGCACAAGAACCCTGAGCAGCTCCAGCCGAGGAGAAGTCTGGCTGGAAAGTGTCTGGAGGAGAAGGAGCTGGGGGGGTTGGGTGAAGAGGAGCCTTGAGGGGCCCAGGGGGCCAAGAAGGCCAAGGGCAGCTTGGCTTGGAGCAGAGTCGGTGTGGCCAGCAGGGCCAGGGAGCTGCTTCTCCCTCTGGGGAGACCAAACCTCCAATCCTGGGGTCAGTTCTCAGCACAAGAAGGAGCTTGAGCGGGTGGAGAAGGTCTGGAGAGGGGAACAGAGCTGGGGAAGGGGCTGGAGAAGAAGAGGAGCGTCTGAGAGAGCTGGGGGTGTTCATCCTGGAGAAGAGGAGGCTGAGGGGAGAGCTCATTGCTCTCTGCAAGTCCCAGAGAGGAGGTTGTGGAGAGGAGGGAGCTCTGGGCTCTTCTCCCAAGGGACAAAACCAGGTGGAACAATCTCAAGCTCCACTTGAGCTCCATCAAAGAGAAATATTTCCTGGAAAAGGTCACTGGGAGCTGGTAGAACCTGCCCAGGGAGGAGGTTGATTCCCCTTCCCTGGAGGGTTTAAGGGACGTGTGGACGAGGTGCTGAGGGACGTGGGTTAGTGATTGATGGGGACGGTTGGACTCCATGATCCAATGGGTCTCTTCCAACCTCCTGCTGTGCTCCTGGCACCTCCTGGGCGGCACCTGAGCCCTTGGAGACGCTCCCACCCCTCTCGGGCCTCCCCTTGTTGCTTTCCCTCTGCAGATGTACGAGTCCGATGGCTCCATCATGGTTTACTGGCACGCGCTGGACCTCTCGGAGCATCCTCCGGGTAAACACAGCGATGGGAACGCAGGCTGATCCCTCCCGGCTCCGGTTGGGATTGAGCCAGGACATTCCTAGGCAGCAACTTGCCAGGAAGGGCCGGAAAAGGCCGTGACGTGGCCAGGAGGGTCTGGAAAAGGCTGTGGAGTGGCCTGAAGAGGGCCCAGAAAGGCCCTAGCGTGGGGTTGTCCGAAGGAGGGAGCTGGCATGGGGTCACTGGGAGCACTGGGCTGGCCTAGTGATTCCCAGGAGCTGCCGCGGCTCATGGTTTCCTTCCAGCGCACGCGGTGTTTGCTCGCGGGATCGCGGCGGCCGGCGAGCGCTTCGTCTGCGTGGGTAAGTCGAGGCAGGAGCCGGGAGGCACAGGTGGATGGGGTCTTGAGGGACTTGGGTTAGTGTTTGATAGGAATGGTTGGACTAGAAGATCCGATGGGTCCCTTCCAACCTGGTTGTTCTGTGAGTCTATGATTTATCCTGGAATCCTGCGCGGATGCCTCCTCGGCCGGGATCGTCCCCACAGGAACATCCTCGGGGCTGGTGCTGGTGTTCGACATCCCCCCCAAAGGCACCAACGTGACGCTGAGCGAGGTCCTGGAGCAGCACCACGAGGCCATCACCGACATCGCTGCCGAGCTGGGACAAGCACCGGTAGGACCAAAACCCTCAGCTCTGGAGTCTGATCTAGAGTCCTCAGCACTGGGAGGACACGGAGCTGGTGGAGCAAGTCCAGAGGAGGCCACGGAGATGATCCGAGGGCTGGAGAACCTCCCGGAGGAGGCTGAGAGAGTTGGGGTTGTTCATCCTGGAGAAGAGAAGGCTCCGGGGAGACCTTAGAGCATCTTCCAGTAGGGAAAGAGGCTCCGGGAGAGCTCGGGATGGGCTGTTGATCAGGGAGATGATGAGGAGAATGATGTTTGAGCTACGAGAGGGGAGATTGGGATGAGATCTCAGGGAGAAACGTTTCGCTGGGAGGGTGAGGAGGTCCTGGAACAGGTTTTCCAAAGAATCTGTGGCTGCTCCATCCCTGGAGAGGTTCAAGGGCAGGTTGGATGAGGCTCAGAGTCCCTGATCCCGCGGGAGGTGTCTTCATGGCAGAGAATGGAGCTTGATCCTCTCTGAGATCCTTTCCAACCCATTCCCTGCTCCTGGCTGCCGTCCCACACTAATTAACTTCTTCATTAGCAGCTGCCTCCCTAACGAGGAGGCTTAAACTCTCCCTAATTAGTAACACAAAGCTTCCTCTGTGCCTCAGGTGCTGAGGGACACGGGTTAGCGATTGATGGGAAGGGTTGGACTCCATGATCCGGTGGTTCTCTTCCAACCTGGTGACTCTGGGAGCCGTTAAACTCAGAGTGGGCTCTGCTGCCGGCACTTTAGCGACACCGGAACCTTCTCCCGGTGCTTGTGGGGCCGGAGCTGATCGGCTCCTTCTTTGCAGGATGGTTCTGGAGACCTGGTGAGCGCTGACGATGGCGGCAACCTCTGTGTTTGGCGCTCGGGAGAGCAGTTCACCCTCCTCAGCACCATCCCAGGCTTCGGGTAAGGCCTGCGCTGCCGCAGCAGGATCCCGTCGGACACCCCTAGTGCACAGGAGGTGAGATCCATGCCTCTTCCCAGCTGGTCCTGCTCCTCGGTCAAGCTGTGGAAGGGGATCGTGGCCGCCGGCTACGGGAACGGGCAGATCCGGCTGTACGAGGCGGCCTCGGGCGTCCTGCGCGTCGAGGTGGATGCTCACGCCCGATGGATCTACGCTCTGGACCTGGCGCCGCAGAGCGGGAAGGTACAGCACACACTGAGGGCTCCAGAGACACTCTGGGGGTGACACTGAGCTGGGTGGGAGCTGCTGGAGGGGTTTGAGGGTCTCCAAAGGGATCTGACCAGGCTGGATCCATGGGCTGAGACCAACGGGATGAGGGTTAACGAGGCCAAAGGGCGGATCCTGCCCTTGGGGCACAAGAACCCTGAGCAGCTCCAGCCGAGGAGAAGTCTGGCTGGAAAGTGGCTGGAGGAGAAGGAGCTGGGGGGGTTGGGTGAAGAGGAGCCTTGAGGGGCCCAGGGGGCCAAGAAGGCCAAGGGCAGCTTGCCTTGGAGCAGAGCCGGTGTGGCCAGCAGGGCCAGGGAGCTGCTTCTCCCTCTGGGGAGACCAAACCTCCAATCCTGGGGTCAGTTCTCACCACAAGAAGGACCTTGAGGGGCTGGAGAAGGTCTGGAGAGGGGAACAGAGCTGGGGAAGGGGCTGGAGAAGAAGAGGAGTGTCTGAGAGAGCTGGAGGTGTTGATCCTGGAGAAGAGGAGGCTGAGGGGAGACCTCATTGCTCTCTGCAAGTCCCTGAGAGGAGGTTGTGGAGAGGAGGGAGCTCTGGGCTCTTCTCCCAAGGGACAGGACGTGAGGCCTCAAGCTCCACCAGGGGAAGGTTCCAGCCTCCTGGTCCCTATGACCTCTCTCTCGCTCTCCCTGTAGCTTCTCTCGGGCGCCGAAGATTCCTTTGTCCACGTCTGGGAGCTGAGCAGGGACCAGGACACCGACGAGGTGGAGGTGAGTGCCCTGCGCGGCTCTCCCGGCCCCACAGGCCGTGTCTCCGGTGCTGGTGCCAGGTTGGGCTCCTCTCCCGGTCCAGCTCCGGCACTGCCAGGCCGAGTGCGTCACCGACACCCAGGTCTGCGGCGCCCGCTTCTGCGACCCCCAAGGCAACTCCTTCGCCGTCACCGGCTACGACCTCAGCGAGATCTTCCTCTACACCCACGTATAGCCCAAGGAGCCATCTTGGCAGCACCATAAGCACCAGGGGTTGGCAAAACCCTGAGTCCAGCTCCTCGGAGTGGGAATCCTCGGGAATGGGGAACGGAACCGGCATCCCCTTCGCTCCCAGGGACTGTGGGGCCGGAGCTGCAGCAATCAGGGGGTCCCCAGGGCTCCGTCTGCCCCCCAAGATGTGGGGCATAGCACCCCTCGCTCGTCAGGTGGGGGTCACCCCAATATAAATATATGAGAGATCCTGTGTGGAGCTTTTGCTGGGGGAGGAGGGGGATGGGGGGAGAGCTGGGGGGCAGAGCTGGGGGGCAGAGGGAGCTGGGGGGGCTGAGGGGAAGAGGGAGTTGGGGGGCAGAGCTGGAGGGAACAGAGGGAGCCAAGGAGCTGAGTTGGGGGTCAGAGCTGGGATTGGGGAGCAGAAGGAGTTGGAGGTCAGAGCTGGGGCCTGCAGGGTCAGAGGGAGTTGGGGGTCAGAGCTGGGATTGGGGAGCAGAAGGAGTTGGAGGTCAGAGCTGGGGCCTGCAGGGTCAGAGGGAGTTGGGGGTCAGAGCTGGGGTTGGGGAGCAGAAGGAATTGGGGGGCAGAGCTGGGGTCAGAGGGAGTTGGGGGGAACAGAGGGAGCCAAGGAGCTGAGTTGGGGGTAAGAGCTGGGATTGGGGATCAGGAGGAGTTGGGGGTCAGAGCTGGGGAGTCAGAAGGCGTTGGGGGTCAGAGCTGGGGAGGTTAAAGGGAGTTAGGGGGCAGAGCTGGGGGTCAGAGGGAGTTTGGGATCCCATCAGGACGAGCCACACAATCAGAGCTCAGCAAGGTGGGGGCTCCCAAGCAGCCCCATTACAAAAAAACTTTATTAAAGGTTAAAACAGCCCTTGGTCGGGGGGGGGTGGGGGGGGTGGGTGGGGGCAGGGGCCGCAGTGCTCACTTTTGGGCTTAAAAAAAAACCTGTAAAAAGGGGTTCGTCGGGGACCCGGCCCCCCCCCCCCGACCCCCACACCCCAAGGCACAGAGAGGGGAAGGGGGGGTGGGCCCCACACCCCCATCCCGGCTCTGAATCAGCACCAAATGCGGCAACAGGCAAGGGGGGCACAGAGCCCCCCCAGCCCCACAATACTGCGCGGTTAGAGGTAGCACCAGCGGCACAGCTCGGCCTGGATGGCACCAGTGGCTTGGCCTGGATGGCACAGGAGGCACAGCTTGGCCTGGATGGCACTAGTGGCTCAACTCGGCTTGGATGGCACTAGTGGCACAGCTCAGCCTGGATGGCACCAGTGGCACAGCTCGGCCTGGATGGCACTAGTGGCTTGGCCTGGATGGCACCAGCAGCTCAGCCTGGATGGCACCAGTGGCTTGGCCTGGATGGCACAGGAGGCACAGCTTGGCCTGGATGGCACTAGTGGCTTGGCCTGGATGGCACAGGCAGCACAGCTCGGCCTGGATGGCACCAGTAGCACAGCTTGGCCTGGATGGCACAGCTCGGCCTGGATGGTACAGGTGGCTCAGCTCGGCCTGGATGGCACCAGTAGCACAGCTCGGCCTGGATGGCACCAGTAGCACAGCTCGGCCTGGATGGCACAGGCAGCACAGCTCAGCATGGATGGCACTAGTGGCTCGGCCTGGATGGCACAGCTTGGCCTGGATGGCACAGGCAGCACAGCTCGGCCTGGACAGCACCAGCGGCTCAGCTTGGCCTGGATGGCACTAGTGGCTTGGCCTGGATGGCACAGGTCGGCCTGGATGCACTAGTGGCTCAACTCGGCCTGGATGGCACCAGTGGCTTGGCCTGGATGGCACAGGCAGCACAGCTCGGCCTGGATGGCACTAGTGGCTTGGCCTGGATGGCACAGGCAGCACAGCTCGGCCTGGATGGCACCAGTAGCACAGCTTGGCCTGGATGGCACAGCTCGGCCTGGATGGTACAGGTGGCTCAGCTCGGCCTGGATGGCACCAGTAGCACAGCTCGGCCTGGATGGCACCAGTAGCACAGCTCGGCCTGGATGGCACAGGTGGCTCAGCTCGGCCTGGATGGCACAGGCAGCACAGCTCGGCCTGGATGGCACTAGTGGCTCGGCCTGGATGGCACAGCTTGGCCTGGATGGCACAGGCAGCACAGCTCAGCCTGGACAGCACCAGCGGCTCAGCTTGGCCTGGATGGCACTAGTGGCTCGGCTTGGATGGCACTAGTGGCACAGCTCGGCCTGGATGGCACAGCTTGGCCTGGATGGCACCAGTACCACAGCCCAGCACGGCCTGGCCAGGCCCAGCAAAGCCTGGCAGGGCTCAGGCCAGGCTGTGCCTCCAGAAGCACCACTTGGGTCGTGGCTTTCGCTGCTTGCGCTGCAGCTGCTCCTCGCGCTCTCGCTCCTTCTTGCAGCGCAGGTAGAGATCCTCCTCCTTCAGGTACCAGACCGGGGGCCAGCGGTGCCGCTCCAGGTGCTCCCGGTTCTCTGCGGGCAACGCTCAGCACCCCCGGTTTGGTTGGCACCCCCAAAAAACTCCCCTCGCGCCGCCCGAGTCCGTCCATCCCCCCTCCCCCCCAGGGTACCTGCCGACATGAACTTCATCTGGCGCGGGAAGCGGCGGCAGACGCGGTTGTAGTTGGTGCTGAGGTGGTGCAGGCACCAGGCGGCCAACTGCGGCGCGTTGTGGAGCTGCCCGAGCAAGGGGGTGAGCGCCCGGAACCCCGAAACACAGCCCTGGCACCACTACTGATCCCATTCCAGGCTCTGTGTCCCCAAACTGAAGTCCTGGCACCGTGGCTGATCCTATTATCAAGCTCTGTGCCCTCAAACTACAGCCCTGGCACCACAACTGATCCCATATCAGGCTCTGTACCCCCAAACTGAAGTCCTGGCACCACAGCTGATCCTAAACCAGGCTCTGTGTCCCCAGACTGAAGTCCTGGCACTGCGACTGATCCCATTACTGAGCTCTGTGCCCCGAAACCAAAGTCCTGGCACTGCTACTGATCCCAAACCAGGCTCTGTGCCCCCAAACTGCAGTCCTGACACCACAACTGATTCCATAGCAGGCTCTGTGCCCCCAAACCTCAACCCTGGACCACAGCTGATCCCAAACCAGGCTCTGTGCCCCCAAACCAAAGTCCTGGCACTGCGGCTGATCCCATACCGAGCTCTGTACCCAAAAACCACAGCCCTGGAACCGCAGCTGAGCCCAAACCAGGCTCTGTGCCCCTAAACTGCAGCCCTGACACCACTACTGATCCCATACCAGGCTCTGTGCCCCCAGACCAAAGTCCTGGCACTGCAACTGATCCCAAACCAGGCTGTGTGTCCCCAAACTGCAGCCCTGGCACTGCAGCTGATCCCACACCAAGCTCTCTGCCCCCAAACCAAAGTCCTGGCACCGCAGCTGAGCCCAAACCAGGGTCTGTGCCCCCAAACCGCAGCCCTGACACTACAGCTGATCCCATATTTGGCTTCATAATCCCAAACTACAGTCCTGGCACCACAACTGATCCCATATCGGGCTCCGTACCCCAAAACCACAGCCCTGGCACCACAACTGATCCCAAACCAGGCTCTGTGTCCCCAGACTGAAGTCCTGGCACTGCGACTGATCCCATTACTGAGCTCTGTGCCCCGAAACCAAAGTCCTGGCACTGCAGCTGATCCCAAACCAGGCTCTGTGCCCCCAAACCAAAGTCCTGGCACTGCGGCTGATCCCATACCGAGCTCTGTACCCAAAACCCACAGCCCTGGCACCGCAGCTGAGCCCAAACCAGGCTCTGTGCCCCCAAACCGCAGCCCTGGCACCTCAACTGATCCCAAACCAGGCTCTGTACCCCCAAACCACAGCCCTGGCACCACAGCTGAGTCCAAACCAGGTTCTGTGTCCCCAAACTGAAGTCCTGGCACTGTGACTGATCCCAAACCAGGCTCTGTACCCCCAAACCTCACCCCTGGCACCACAACTGATCCCATATCAGGCTCTGTACCCCCAAACCACAGCCCTGGCACCACAACTGATCCCAAACCAGGCTCTGTGTCCCCAAACTGAAGTCCTGGCACTGTGACTGATCCCATTACCGAGCTCTGTACCCCCAAACCTCACCCCTGGCACCACAACTGATCCCATAGCAGGCTCTGTACCCCTAGACCTCACCCCTGGCACCACAACTGATCCCATACCAGGCTCTGTACCCCCAAACCTCACCCCTGGCACCACAGCTGATCCCATACCAGGCTCTGTACCCCCAAACCACAGCCCTGGCACCACAACTGATCCCAAACCAGGGTCTGTGTCCTCAAACTGAAGTCCTGGCACCGCGACTGATCCCATACCAAGCTCTGCACCCCCAAACCTCCCCCCTGTCCCCACAACCGCTCCCGTTGCCCAGCCCTGTGCCCCCAAACCTCCCCCTGTCCCCTTGGGGCTGCCGTTACCTGCGCCAGCTCCAGGTAGAGGAGCACCTGCTCATCGATCTCCACCTCCTGCACGAGGGCGCGAAGCAGCTCGTCCACCGCGTACTGCTCTGGGGAGGGGGGGGACCCTCAGCACTGTGGTCACCAGGGCCACCGAGGCCACCACAGGGCACCGGGGCCACCACCAAAGGGCACCGGGTGGCTCCCCAACCCCACAGGGTCTCACCGGTGAGCGCCTGCAGGCGCGGCAGGCACAGGCGGTTGGCCAACACCAGCAGCTCCATGGCATCCAGGTCCGGGGAAGGCGAGAAGACACCAGTGTAGAGGAAATCGAGGACGGCGCGAAGGCAGGAGCAGTTGGTGCCAGGGAGGGACACCTGCAGGTTTTAGAGAATCAGAGAACAACCAGGTTGGAAGAGACCCGTCGGATCTTCTAGTCCAACCATTCCTATCAAACACTAAACCATGTCCCTCAGGACCTCATCCACCCGTCCCTTAAACACCTCCAGGGAAGGGGAATCAACCACCTCCCTGGGCAGCCTATTCCAATGCCCAATGACCCTCTGTGGGAAAAACTTCCTCCTAATCTCCAGCTTAAATCTCCCCTGGTGGAGCTTGAGGCCATTCCCTCTCTGTCCCTTGGGAGAAGAGCCCAGCTCCCTCCTCTCCACAACCTCCTCTCAGGGAGTTGCAGAGAGCAATGAGGTCTCCTCTCAGCCTCCTCTTCTCCAGGAGAAACACCCCCAGCTCTCTCAGATGCTCCTCTTCTTCTCCAGCCCCTTCACCAGCTTTGTTGCTCTTCTCTGGACTCTCTCCAGAGCCTCAACATCCTTCTTGTGCTGAGGGGCCCACAACTCAACACAGGATTGAAGGAGCAGCCTCACCAGTGCTGAGTCCAGAGGGAGAATCACCTCCCTGGCCCTGCTGGTCACACTGTTTCTGATCCAAGCCAGGATGCCCTTGGCCTTCTTGGCCCCCTGGGCACACTGCTGGCTCATGGTCAGTCGCTGTCGACCAACCCCCCCAGGTCCCTCTCCTCCTGGCAGTTTTCCAGCCAGGCTTCTCCCAGTCTGGAGCTCTGCTCAGGGTTGTTGTGCCCCAAGTGCAGGACCCGCCATTTGACCGTGTTAAACCTCATCCCATTGGACTCAGCCCATGGATCCAGCCTGTTTAGGTCCCTTTGCAGATCCTCCCGACCCTCCAGCAGATCCACACTTCCACACAGCTCAGTGTCATCTGCAAACCTGCTAAGGGTGCCCTCAGTGCTTTCATCCAGGTTGTTGAAGAAGACATTGAACAGGGCTGGACCCAGCACTGAGCCCTGGGGAAGGGCTGAGCCTGCTCAGAGAGTCCCCCAAAGCCCAGGGGGACTGTAGCCGCTCACCTCGTCGGCGTAGCTCTCGCTGAAGGCACCGCCGAACATGGCCAACATCCAGTCGCAGGCGGCAACCAGCAGCGGCTTGTGCGCCGGCACTGTCCCGTCGTCCACGCGGAACACCACGTCTGCCATGGCAACCCAGGCCGAGACGGAACAGCCAGGGAGGAAGAGACCCATCGGATCATGGAGTCCATCCATTGCCGTCAATCGCTAACCCATGTCCCTCAGCACCTCGTCCACCCGTCCCTTAAACCCTCCAGGGAAGGGGAATCAACCCCTTCCCTGTTCCAGTGCCCGATGACCCTTTCCATGAAATATTTCATCCTCATGTCCATCCTGAGCCTCCCCTGGTGGAGCCACCACAGCACAGGGATGAAGGCATGAGGGGTAGAGAGGAAGAGGGGACAAGGGACAAGAGGACGAGGGACGAGAGGACAAGGGATGAGGGGATCAGGAGACGAGGGACAAAAGGATGAGGGGACAAGAGACAAGGAGATGAGGGATTAGAGGATGAGGAATGAGAGGATGAGGGATGAGAGAACAAGAGGACGAAGGACGAGAGATGAGGGAATGAGGGGGATGAGAGACAAGAGGATGAGGGACAAGAGGACGAGGGATGAGAGAATGAGAGGACAAAGGGACAAGGGATGAGAGGACGAGGAGACGAGAGGACGAGGAGACGAGAGGACGAGGAGACGAGAGGACGAGGAGACAACAGATGAGAGGACGAGGGATGAGAGGACAAGAGGACGAAGGATGAGAGACCAGGTGGATGAGAGACAAGAGGATGAGGGACGAGAGGACAACAGGGACCAGGATGAGAGACAAGAGGGATGAGGGGATGAGAGGGACAAGGGGACGAGAGATGAGAGATGAGGGAATGAGGGGACAAGGGGATGAGGGGACAAGGGGACGAGAGGGATGAGGGACGAAAGGATGAGAGATGAAAGGACAAGGGACAAGTGATGAGAGGACAAGAGGACAAAGGATGAGAGACGAGGGAATGAGGGGGATGAGAGACAAGAGGACGAGGGATGAGAGGATGAGGGGGTCTAGAATGAGTGATGAGAGGATGAGGGACGGGAGGATGAGAGATGAGAGGACAAGGGGATGAGGGGACGAGAGGGACGAGAGATGAGAGACGAGGGAATGAGGGGACAAGGGCATGAGAGACAAAAGGATGAGGGGACGAAAGGATGAGGGGACAGGGCATGAGAGGACGAGGGACGAGAGGACAAGAAGGACTAGGATGGGAGACGAGAGGATGAGGGGGATGAGAGGGATGAGAGACAAGAGGACGAGAGGATGAGGGGACAAGGGATGAGAGGACGAGAGACAAGAGGATGAGAGACAAGGGACAAGGGGAGTGGAGGCCGCCCCCACCTGCGAAGAGCCCCTTGGCCAGGCACTCCTTGAGGCGGTTGGCGCGCCGCAGGTGGAAGGCCTTGCTGAGCTCCTGGTTCATGAAGCCCTCCTTGTTGAGCACGTTGGCCACCATCATGCGCAGGTCGAAGACCTCCAGCCGCTGGGCCAGGGTGGCCACCTGCCGCAGGTCGACCCTCTCCGGCTCCAGCCGCCCCGTGTACAGGTACTCCAGGACGGCGCCCAAGGCCTCGGCCTGCACGGGCGGCTCCACCGTCACCACCGCCATGCGCCGCTCACGGCCTGTGGAGGGGTCGGCCACCGGTTGCCAACGCAGGGCGGTGAAGGCCCCGGCCGGCAACGCCCGCGTCTCCTCCGCCGCCTCCTCCGCCACCAGCAGCTCATAGAAGCTTGAGCAGGCCGTGGCCAGGTAGACGCGGTGGGCGAAGAGCTGGCGGCCATCTTGTAGCTGGAAGACGACATCGGCGCAGACGGAGCTGCCGAAGAGGCCGGCGGGGCCTGTGGGGCGTCCACCGGGCGGCTCCTCGGGGAGGTGGATGAGGGGCGGTGGCGGCTTGGGGGGCAGGAAGGGGGCCTGGAGGAGCGGCCGCCGCGTCTTCTTCAGGTGCGACTTCCAGAAGCGCAGGTGGCGTCGGGAGAGCAGGGCGGCGCGGATGGCGTTGTCGAAGACGTCCTTGATGCCGAAGCGAGCCACCACGCTCGTCTCGTAGTAGGGCACCCCCAGCTCCTTGGCCACCTCGTGGCCGCGCTCGGGGGGGAGGATGTCCGTGGGTTTGATGGGTCTGGATTTGAGACAATACACACACACACACAGAGACACATGTATCATAGAATTATAGAATCGCCAGGTTGAAGAGACCCGTTGGATCATGGAGTCCAACCATTCCTATCAAACACTAACCCATGTCCCTCAGCACCTCATCCACCCGTCCCTTAAACACCTCCAGGGAAGGGGAATCAACCCCCTCCCTGGGCAGCCTGTTCCAATGCCCAATGACCCTCTGTGTGAAAAACTTCCTCCTAATCTCCAGCCTAAATCTCCCCTGGTGGAGCTTGAGGCCATTCCCTCTCGTCCTGTCCCCTGTCCCTTGGGAGAAGAGCCCAGCTCCCTCCTCTCTACAACCTCCTCTCAGGTAGTTGGAGAGAGTAATGAGGTCTCCTCTCAGCCTCCTCTTCTCCAGGATAAACCCCCCCAGCTCTCTCAGCCGCAGCTCATAGGTTCTGTTCTCCAGCCCCTTCACCAGCCTCGTTGCTCTTCTCTGGACTCACTCCAGAGCCTCAACATCCTTCTTGTGCTGAGGGGCCCACAACTCAACACAGGATTCAAGGAGCAGCCTCCCCAGTGCTGAGTCCAGAGGGAGAATCACCTCCCTGGCCCTGCTGGTCACACCGTGTCTGATCCAAGCCAGGATGCCCTTGGCCTTCTTGGCCCCCTGGGCACACTGCTGGCTCATGGTCAGTCGCTGTCGACCAACACCCCCAGGTCCCTCTCCTCCTGGCAGTTTTCCAGTCAGGCTTCTCCCAGTCTGGAGCTCTGCTCAGGGTTGTTGTGCCCCAAGTGCAGGACCCGCCATTTTGGGCCTTGTTAACCCTCATCCCATTGGACACTTCCAAACCACCAACTGCTATTGCAGACGTCTTGATCTTCCCCTGTGTTTAAGGCACAGGTGGATGAGGTATTGAGGGACTTGGTTTAGTGTTCGATAGGAATGGTTGGACTAGAAGATCCGATGGGTCCCTTCCAACCTGGTTGTTCTATGATTCTTGTGGGTTTTTTTCCCCCCTTTTCCTGCAAGATGGTGTCACCGTGGGGTTGGGGACACCGTGAAGGGGTTCAGGCTCACTTGGCCAAGGGGCGCCGTGCGCGGTTGACGGCCTCCAGGTCGGCGTAGCGCAGGTCGAGCTGGCAGCCGACCAGCACGATGGGCGTGCGAGGGCAGAAGTGCTTGATCTCCGGGTACCAGACGGTGCGGGACGTGGCGCAGGGAGTGGGGGTTGGCCAGAGAGAAGCACAGCACCACCACGTCCGACCTGGGGAGGGAGAAGGGGGGAGAAGGGGGGAGAAGGGGGGAGAAGGGGGGAGAAGGGGGGAGAAGGGGGGAGAAGGGGGGAGAAGGGGGGAGAAGGGGGGAGAAGGGGGGAGAAGGGGGGAGAAGGGGGGAGAAGGGGGGAGAAGGGGGGAGAAGGAAAAGGGAGAAGGAAAAGGGAGAAGGAAAAGGGAGAAGGAAAAGGGAGAAGGAAAAGGGAGAAGGAAAAGGGAGAAGGAAAAGGGAGAAGGAAAAGGGAGAAGGAAAAGGGAGAAGGAAAAGGGAGAAGGGGGGAGAAGGAAAAGGGAGAAGGGGGGAGAAGGAAAAGGGAGAAGGGGGGAGAAGGAAAAGGGAGAAGGGGGGAGAAGGAAAAGGGAGAAGGGGGGAGAAGGAAAAGGGAGAAGGGGGGAGAAGGAAAAGGGAGAAGGGGGGAGAAGGAAAAGGGAGAAGGGGGGAGAAGGAAAAGGGAGAAGGGGGGAGAAAATGAAAAGGGAGAAGGGGGAGAAAATGAAAAGGGAGAAGGGGGAGAAAATGAAAAGGGAGAAGGGGGAGAAAATGAAAAGGGAGAAGGGAGGGAGAAAATGAAAAGGGAGAAGGGGGAGAAAATGAAAAGGGAGAAGGGGGAGAAAATGAAAAGGGAGAAGGGGGAGAAAATGAAAAGGGAGAAGAGGGGAAGAAGGGGGAAAGGGAGAAGAGGGGAAGAAGGGGGAAAGGGAGAAGAGGGGAAGAAGGGGGAAAGGGAGAAGAGGGGAAGAAGGGGGAAAGGGAGAAGAGGGGAAGAAGGGGGAAAGGGAGAAGAGGGGAAGAAGGGGGAAAGGGAGAAGAGGGGAAGAAGGGGGAAAGGGAGAAGAGGGGAAGAAGGGGGAAAGGGAGAGGGGAAGAAGGGGGAAAGGGAGAAGAGGGGAAGAAGGGGGAAAGGGAGGGGGAAGAAGGGGGAAAGGGAGGGGGGAAGAAGGGGGAAAGGGAGGGGGAAGAAGGGGGAAAGGGAGGGGGAAGAAGGGGGAAA
>JAUMJK010001998.1:0-14413 GCA_033558105.1 Coccyzus lansbergi
GTATAGATGGATCCCAGTGCCAGTGAATCCCAGTATGAAGGGATCCCAGCTCCAGGGAATCCCAGTATGGAGGAATCCCAGCTCCAGGGAATCCCAGTATCAATGGATCCCGGTACTGGGAGAACCCAGTGTGTGGGGACCCCAGTGCCAGGTAATCCCAGTGTGGATGGATCCCAGTGTGAGGGGATCCCAGTGCCAGGAGAGTCCCAGTATGGATGCATCCAAATGATGGAGGATCTTAGTTCCAGGGCAATCCCAGTACGGAGGGATCCCAGTGTCAGGGAATCCCAATATGGAGGAATCCCAGTGCCAGGGAATCCCAGTATCAATGGATCCCAGTGCCAGGGAATCCCAGTATGGAGGGATCCCAGCTCCAGGGAATCCCAGTATGGAGGAATCCCAGAATGGAGGGATCCCAGTATTAATATATCCCAGTGTGAGGGGATCCCAGTGCCAGGGGAGTCCCAGTCTGGATGGATCCAAATGAGGGAGGATCCTAGTTCCAGGGCAATCCCAGTACGGAGGGATCCCAGTGCCAGGGAATCCCAGTATCGATGGATCCCAGTGCTGAGATGGAATCCCAGTGCCAGGAGTGTTCTTGGCATGGGGGATCCCAGTACTGGGAGAACCCAGTGTGGGGGGATCCCAGTGCCAGGAGAATTCCAGTATCGCTGGATCCCAGCTCCAGGGAATCCCAGTATACATGGATCCCAGTGCCCAGAAATCCCAGTATGGAGGGATCCCAGTACTGGCAGAACCAGTGCCAGGAGATGCCTTTGCAGAGGGATCCCAGAGCTGTAATCCCTGTCCTGAGGCATCCCAGTACCATGGGGATCCCAGTACAGGAGATTCCAGGATGGAGAGAGAACCTGGTATGGAGAGATCCCACTGCCAGGAGTAAATCCCAGTGCCAGGAGATCCTTGTGCTGGGGGATCCCAGTGCCAGGAGATCCCAGTTCCAGGAGATACTTGTGCTGGGGGATCCCAGTGCCAGGAGACCCTTGTGCTGGGAGATCCCAGTACCAGGGGATCCCAGTTCCAGGAGATCCCATCTCGGCAACTCCCCATCTGCCTGAGGCAGGGATCCCCCATCCCAGTTGCCCCTCGCAGCCACACACTGGGGCCTCAAAATTGCACTTTAATGGTCTCCCAGATGCCTGGAGAAGGTCCTGGAGATCCCACCTGCTCCCCGAGATCCTGCCTGCTCCCCATGATCCCACAGTGGAGCAGATCCCTCGTGCTGGAGTGGGTGGGAGCAGGACATCGGTCTCACCCCCATCACATCCGAGCCCTGTCGGGTCTGGATGGAAGAGCCAGGATCCAACTGTCCCCATCCTCCTCGTGGACCTGATTCCAGGTGCAACTGTGGTCCCGGAGCCAGGATCCCGGCGAAGCTCGGGGTTCCCGTCCCGCCTGCGGGTCGGACCCAGTTCCGCCAGCGCCAGGGCTGGATCCTGCTTGCCCAGTCCAGACGTGCTCAGCCCCAGCTCCTCAAAACCTCCGAGGAGGTGGAATTCCAAGAATCCATTGTGGCCAATGGGAGTCAGGGGCAGCTTCAAGGATCCCTGCAGGATCCAGCCCTGATCCCGTGGCCCTCAGCGTGAGGGGGCGATGGGGCAGCCGGTGGCCTCGGCACAGGATCCCGCTGGGTGCCACGTGTGGAGCTGGTCCTGGAGCAACCTCAGCTCCTCGGCCAGGCCGACCGGAGACGGGGCGAAGCGCCCACGCTGCGGGGAGACATGGGGAGATGGACGGGATTGGGATGGAGATGGGGTTGGGATGGATGGAGGAAGGGTTGGGATGGATATGGGGTTGGGATGGATGGAGATGGGGTTGGGATGGAGATGAGGTTGGGATGAAGACAGAATTGGGATGGATGGAGACAGAGTTGGGATGGATGGAGATGGGGTTGGGATGAATAAGGCAGGGTTGGGATAGATGGAAATGGGGTTGGGATGAATGAGAGGGGGTTGGGATGGAGATGAGGTTGGGATGGATGGAGATGGGGTTGGGATGGATGGATACGGAGTTGGGATGGATGGAGATGGGGTTGGGATGGATGTGGGATTGGGATGAAGATGGGGTTGGGATGGATGGAGATGGGGTTGGAATGGATGGAGATGGGGTTGGAATGGATGGAGATGAGGTTGGGATGGATGGAGATGGGGTTGGGATGGATGGAGATGGGGTTGTGATGAAGACAGGATTGGGATGTATGGAGACGGAGTTGGGATGGGTGGAGGTGGTGTTGGGATGGATGGAGATGGGGTTGGGATGGAGATGGGGTTGTGATGAAGACAGGATTGGGATGGATGGAGATGGTGTTGGGATGGATGGAGATGGTGTTGGGATGGATGGAGATGGGGTTGGGATGGATGGAAATGGGTTTGGGATGGATGAGATGGGGTTGGGATGGATGGAGATGGTGTTGGGATGGATGGAGATGGGGTTGAGATGGATGAAGATGGGGTTGGGATGGATGGAAATGGGTTTGGGATGGATGAGACAAGGTTGGGATGGATGAGACAGGGTTGGGATGAGTGGAGATGGCCATGGTTTCATGATGTACGTGAGATTGGGATGGACATGAGGTCAGGACAGATGAACATAGGACTGGGATGGCTGGACACGGGGCCAGAGGGATGGACACAAGGTCACGCTGAATGCGCTTGGGGTTGGAAGAGATGGACACGGAGTCTGGATGGCGATGGGGGTCGAGAGGGACACGGGTAGAGTTGAAAAAGGTGGACGTGGGGTCAGGATGGAGAGAAACGGTGCTGGGACCGATGTGCCTGGGGCCAAGACAGACAGAGGTGGGAGGGAGATGGACATGGGGCCAGGACGGATGGAGATGGGATGGAGATGGATGGATGGATGGATGGATGGATAGACGGACACAAGTAGGATAGATGCATCAGGCACCTTCACCAGCCCCACCCTGCGACCTGAGCAGCAGGATATGGCCCGTGAAGAACAAGAACCACCCCCAGCACCAGGAACCCCTCGTGTCTGCACCCCCCGTGCCTCAGTTTCCCCATCAAGGCCCCTGTTCTGCTTTACCTGGGCCTCGGGCAGCCCACGCAAGTAGCAGCGACGCCAGAGCCGGACGGAGGGGCTGGCGGCACAGGGCAGCAGCAGCCCCGGTGGGGACGCGGGGGGCCGGCAGCCCCCCAAGCTGCCCCCCAAGCTGCCCCCCAAGCTGAGGGTCTCCAGGGAGGGTGCCCAGCGGGCCAGGCGAGGCGTGGGGCGGCTGCTCCTCCAGGGGAAGGACTGGGGGCACAGTGTCCCCTTGCTCAGCACCAGCACATCCCCAGCCCCCAGCCCCGGGCAGGACTCGCTGGACTGGGAAATGGGGGGAAAAAGAGGGATTAAGGGGAAAAAAGCAATGAAAAATATGGGGAGGGGGGCACACAGGACAACCCGAGTCCCAACTCACCCTGCCCAGGGCCTGGGGGCGCACGGGGGCCAGGGGTCCTGTGGTGACAGTGTCCGGAGGTCCCGCGGTGACAGTGTCAGGGGGTCCCGTGGTGCCAGTGTTGGGAGATCCCATGGTGCTGGTGTCGGGGGGTCCCACAGTGCTGGTGTCGGGGGGTCCCGCGGTGCCGGCAGGACCTGCTGGGTTCCTGAACCGCGCTCTCTGCTGGCGGCTGTAGCGCAGCCCCCAGGCCCAGACTGTGGGCAGCCCACTGGCCACACTGCCCGCTCGCCGTGACCCAGGCTGGGGGTCCTGCCAGCCCCTCACGGGTGTGTAGGTCTGGGCATGGGGCCGGTGCTGTGGGGAAGAGGGGAAAGCTTTTAGCAGGGAGAGACAATCCCCACTTGGGGAAACTGAGGCATGGGTGCAGCTGGCTCAGAGGATTCACCTTCAGTTCCAAATCAGATAATCATAGGAATCACCAGGTTGGAAGAGACCCACCAGATCATGGAGTCCAACCATTCCCATCAATCACTAACCCATGTCCCTCAGCACCTCGGCCACCCACACCTTAAACCCCTCCAGGGAAGGGGAACTCAACCCCCTCCCTGGGCAGCCTCTCACACTGCCCAGTGACCCTTTCCAAGAAATATTTCTTTCTGCTGTCCATCCTGAGCCTCCCCTGGTGGAGCTTGAGGCCATTCCCTCTCGGCCTGTTCCTTGGCAGAAGAGCCCAGCTCCCTCCTCTCCACAACCTCCTCTCAGGGAGTCCCAGAGAGCAATGAGCTCTCCCCTCAGCCTCCTCTTCTCCAGGATAAAAAACCCCCAGCTCTCTCAGACGCTCTTGTTCTCAGCCCTTTCCTCAGCTTTGTTGCTCTTCTCTGCACTTGCTCCACAGCCTCAACATCCTTCTTGTGCTGAGGGGCCCACAACTGATGCCAGGATTCCAGGAGCAATCTCACCAGAGGGAGAAGAACCTCCCTGGCCCTGCTGGCCATGCTGGGTCTGACCCAAGCCAAGCTGCCCTTGGCCTTCTTGGTCACCTGGGCCCCTGCTGCCTCCTCTTCAACCAACCCCCCCAAGTCCTTCTCCTCCAGGCACTTTCCAGCCAGACTTCTCCTAGGCTGGAGCTGCTCAGGGTTGTTGTGCCCCAAGTGCAGGATCTGCCATTTGGCCTCGTTAACCCTCCTGCCGTTGGTCTCAGCTCATGGATCCAGCCTGTTCAGATCCCTTTGGAGCCTCCTGACCCTCCAGCAGATCCACACTTCCACCCAGCTCAGTGTCATCTGCAAACTTGCTCAGGGAGCACTCGATGCCTCCATCCAGGTCATTGATGAAGACATTGACCAGGGCTGGACCCAGCACTGAGCCCTGGGGACACCACTTGTCACTGACCTCTGGAATTAACTCTATTTCCCACCCTCTGATCCATCCCTAACCCTGTGGCTGGTTTGGGTCCCCCCGGCACTCACGGGGCTGCCCTGGCCGCGCTGCCGCTGGCAGCTGAAGAGGAAGGTGCTGAAGTAAGGGGCGAAGCTGCTATCGTGAAGGGCGAGGAGATAGGCCTCGGTGAAGCCGAAAGCCGCCGGGAATTGCCGCACCAGCTGCCACGTGCAGTCCAGGAACAGCAGGAAAACGGGGGCCTGGATAAGGAGACGACAAGCTGGGGCTTGTCACCCAGCATGGACGTGGGTGGGATTTGGGGAGCGGGACCCCCCTCACCTCCTCACGGGGACTGTCGCGGCGCAGCAGCCCGAGGCGTTGAGGAAAAGGGTGTCCGGCTGCCACCCATTCCCGCTGGATGAGGCTCTGGAAACCGGGAAGGGTGCGGGAGTGAGGGTCCCCCAGGAGCTGCACCAGTGAGGCCAACAGGCAGTTCAGGTCGCGGTCCGAGGGCTCTGGGGGAGGCCAAGGCGGTAATGGGGGGTCCCCATCCTTCATCCCCATCCTTCGTCCCCATCCTTCATCCTCCTCCTTCGTCCCCACCCTGCATCCCCATCCTCTTCATCCCCATCCTTTGTCCCCATCCTTCATCCCCATCCTTCTTCCTCCTCCTTCATCCTCCTCCTTCATCCCCATCCTTAGTCCCCATCCTTCATCCCCATCCTGTATCCTCATCCTTCATCTTCCTCCTTCATCCCCATCCTTCATCCCCTTCCTTCATCCCTATCCTTCATCCCCATCCTGTATCCCCATCCTTCATCCTCCTCTTTCATCCCCATCCATCATCCCCATCCCTCATCTTCCTCCTTCATCCCCCTCCTTAATCTCCATCCCTCGTCCCCATCCTTCATCCTCCTGCTTCATCCCCATCCTGTATCCCCATCCTTCATCCTCCTCCTTCATCCCCATCCTTCATCCCCATCCTTCATCCTCCTCCTTCATCCCCATCCTTCATCCCCATCCTTCGTCTTCCTCCTTCATCCCCCTCTTTCATCTCCATCCTTCATCCCCATCCTTCATCCCTGTCCTGTATCCCCATCCTTCATCCCCATCCTGTATCCTCATCCTTCATCCTCCTCCTTCATCCCCATCCTTCGTCCCCATCCTTCATCCTCCTCCTTCATCCCCATCCTGCATCCCCATCCTTTGTCTCCATCCTTCATCCCCATCCTTCATCCTCCTCCATCCCCATCTTTCATCCCCATCATTCATACCCATCCTTTGTCCCCATCCTTCGTCCCCATCCTGTATCCTCATCCTTCATCCTCCTCCTTCATCCCCATCCTTCATCTCCATCCTTCGTCCCCATCCTTCATCCCCATCCTGTACCCCCATCATTCATCCCCATCCTTCATCCTCCTCCTTCATCCCCATCCTTCGTCCCCATCCTTTGTCCCCATCCTTCGTCCCCATCCTTCATCCCCATCCTTCATCCCCCTCCATCCCGTGGTGCTACCTTGCAGGAGGACGGAGCAGCGTCTCTTCGCCAGCAGTGATGCCACCTCAGCAGCTTTCCTCAAGCAGGTGCTGGGGGCACAAAAAGAGGGGTCAGGGTACCCCGAAACCCCAGCTGGGGGGCTCTCCACTGCGTCACCAGTGCCCAGTGCAGCAGCCCCGTCAGCCAGTCACACCCTCTGCCCATCATGGGGATGTTCTGGGAGGGGGGGGCGGTCGCTGTGTTTTGGGATGGTTTGGGGTGGTTTGGGGTAGTTTTAGGGTGGTTTGGGTTGGTTTTGGGGTGGTTTGGGATGGCTTTGGGGTGGTTTGCGGTGGGTTTGGGGCAGTTTGTGGCCATTTTGGGGTGGTTTTGGGGTGCTTTGGGTGGTTTTGAGGTGGATTGTGGATGGTTTGGGGTGCTTTGAGTGGTTTTGGGATGGTTTTAGGGTGGTTTGTGGCGGGATTTGGGTGGTTTAGGGTGGTTTTGGGGTGGTTTGTGGTGGTTTGTGGTGATTTGGGGTGGTTTGTGGCCATTTTGGGGTGCTTTGGGTGGTTTTGGGGCAGTTTTGGGGTGGTTTGGGTTGGTTTTAGGGTGGCTTGGGGTGGGTTTGGGGGTGGTTTGATGTTGTTCAGGGTGGGTTTGGGTGATTTAGAGTGATTTGGGGTGGTTTGGGGTGGTTTTGGGTGGTTTGGGGTGGTTTTAGGGTGGTTTGGGGTGGCTTTGGGGTAGATTTGGGGTGCTTTGTGGTGGTTTGGGTTGGTTTTAGGGTGGTTTGGGGTAGTTTTGGGGTGGTTTGTGGTGGTTTGGGTTGGTTCTAGGGTGGTTTGCGGTGGTTTTAGGGTGGTTTGGGGTGGTTTTAGGGTGGTTTGGGGTGGTTTTGGGGTGATTTTGTGGTGCTTTGTGTTGGCTTTAGGGTGGTTTGTAGTGGTTTGGGTTGGTTTTGGGGTGGTTTGTGGCCATTTTGGGGTGCTTTGGGTGGTTTTGGGGTGGTTGGCGGTGGCCTGTGGTGGTTTTGAGGTGGTTTGGCGTGGTTTTGGGGTGATTTTGTGGTGTTTTGTGGTGGTTTGGGGTTGATTTGGGGTTGGTTTTGGGTGGTTTGGGGCGGTTTTGGAGTGGTTTGGGGTGGCTTGTGGCAGTTTTGGAGTGGTTTGGGGTGGCTTGTGGTAGTTTTGGGGTGGCTTGGGGTGGGTTTAGGGTGGCTTGAGATGGTTTGGGGTGTTTTGGGGGTGAATTTCCCCACCCTCCACCCCATTACCCCCCCCAACTCCTCACCGCACGTGCTCCAGCCAGCGCGTCGCCTCCAGAGCCGAGAGCCACTTCTCCTCCACCACCGCATCTGACTCGCCCAGCAAAGGATTGGGACGGGGGGGGGGTCAGCAGGGACCCCTGGAGTCGGGTGGGATTGAGGGGTGGGGGGGGGGGTCCTCCCTCCATCCTCACCCCCCCCCCCACCCCAAGCTGCACTCACCGGGCAGGCAGAGCGCCCGCAGCTTGAGGTGCGCGAGCTGGATGTCGGCCAGGGTGGGCAGCTCGGTGGCATCGGCCAGCACGCAGGGACCACCCCCCCCCAGCAGCACAGCCTCCAGGCACCTGCGAGGGGAGGACACAGGGACCCCCCACCCCAAATGGGGTTTGGGGGTGCGGAGGGGGGGGTCGCCCCTAGATTCCTCCCTCCCCATTGCTCACCTCACGTCCTCGCCGCTCGGCTCCGAGGCCGCGTGGAAGCTGGCGGCTCTCAGCAGGGCTGAGCCACACGGGTGCAACCAGCACAGGCGCTGGGGGGGGAGGAGATTGGGGGGGGTCAGCCCCAAAATCATCATGGCAGGAGGGTTAACACGGCCCAAATGGCAGATCCTGCAGTTGGGGCACAACAACCCTGAGCAGCTCCAGACTAGGAGAAGTCTGGCTGGAAAGTGCCTGGAGGAGAAGGACCTCGGGGTGTTGGTTGGTTGAAGAGGAGGCAGCAGGGGCCCAGGTGGCCAAGAAGGCCAAGGGCAGCTTGGCTTGGGTCAGACACAGTGTGGCCAACAGGGCCAGGGAGGTTCTTCTCCCTCTGGACTCGGCCCTGGGGAGACCACTCCTCAAATCCTGGGGTCAGTTGTGGGCCCCTCCCCACAAGAAGGATGTTGAGGCTGTAGAGCAAGTGCAGAGAAGAGCAAGGAAGCTGGTGAAGGGGCTGGAGAAGAAGAGGAGCGTCTGAGAGAGCTGGGGGGGTTTATCCTGGAGAAGAGGAGGCTGAGGGGAGAGCTCATTGCTCTCTGCAACTCCCTGAGAGGAGGTTGTGGAGAGGAGGGAGCTGGGCTCTTCTCCCAAGGGACAGGGGACAGGCCGAGAGGGAAAGGCCTCAAGCTCCACCAGGGGAGGGTCAGGATGCACAGCAGGAAGAATTTCTTCACCAAAAGGGTCATCGAGTACTGGAACTGCCCAGAGACGGGGTTGAGTCCCCTTCCCTGGAGGGGTTTAAGGGACGGGTGGACGAGGTGCTGAGGGACATGGGTTAGTGATTGATGGGAATGGTTGGACTGGATGATCCGGTGGGTCTCTTCCAACCTGGTGATTCTATGATTCAATGAAAATCATCCCCCCCAAATATCCCTGGACACCCCCCCCCACCACCACCTTCCACCCCAAAATCGCTTTCCCAGGCGCTCACAGGCACTCGGCGCTCCTCAAAGTGGGCGAAGGTTCGCTTGAGGTCATGGTCCAGGAGGCCACTGGGCACCCACAGGTACCGGGGGAGGCTGTGGGGGATGACACATGAGTTGGGGCACGTGTGGTGCCACCCCTGCACCCCAAGACCCCCAGGATGCCCCCCCCCAGCCCCTGGCGAGGTGCTTCCGGCACCTCATAGAATCTTAGAATCACCAGGTTGGAAGAGACCCATCAGATCATCGAGTCCAACCTCATGTGGTGCTTTCCCCAAACCATGGGAGGCTTTGCCCTCCACCCCTTCCTTCACTCTCCTCAGGGTTTTTTGGGGGGGCTTCCCCCCATCATTCTCCCAGCATTTTGCTACGGAAACTGTCACCTCGGGGCTGGACAGGCTCACGCTCTCCTGGGTAGAAAACTGGTTGGCTGGAGGGCCCAGAGAGTGGTGGGAAATGGTGTTAAATCCAGCTGGAGGCCAGTGACAAGTGGGGTTCCCCAGGGCTCAGTGCTGGGTCCTGTTCAATGTCTTCATCAATGACCTGGATGAAGACATCGAGTGCTCCCTTAGCAAGTTAGCAGTTGACACTGAGCTGGGTAGAAGTGTGGATCTGCTGGAGGGTCGGGAGGCTCTGCAAAGGGAACTAAACAGGCTGGATCCATGGGCTGAGTCCAATGGGATAACTGAGAGAAGTCTGTCTAGAAAACTACCAGGAGGAGAGGGACCTGGGAGTGTTGGTCGACAGCGACTGACCATGAGCCAGCAGTGTGCCCAGGTGGCCAAGAAGGCCAAGGGCATCCTGGCTTGGATCAGAAATGGTGTGACCAGCAGGGCTGAGGAGGTTCTTCTCCCTCTGTACTCAGCACTGGTGAGGCCGCTCCTTGAATCCTGTGCTCAGTTGTGGGCCCCTCAGCACAAGAAGGATGTTGAGGCTCTGGAGTGAGTCCAGAGAAGAGCGACAAGGCTGGTGAAGGGGCTGGAGAACAGGCCCTATGAGGAGCGTCTGAGAGAGCTGGGGGGGTTTATCCTGGAGAAGAGGAGGCTGAGGGGAGAGCTCATTACTCTCTACAACTATCTGAGAGGAGGTTGTGGAGAGGAGGGAGCTGGGCTCTTCTGCCAAGGGACAGGGGACAGGACAAGAGGGAATGGCCTCAAGCTCCACCAGGGGAGATTTAGGCTGGAGATTAGGAGGAGGTTTTTCACAGAAAGGGTCATTGGGCATTGGAATAGGCTGCCCAGGGAGGTGGTTGATTCCCCTTCCCTGGAGGTGTTTAAGGCACAGGTAGATGAGGTCCTGAGGGACATGGTTTAGTGTTTGATAGGAATGGTTGGACTGGATGATCCGATGGGTCTCTTCCAACCTGGTTGTTCTATGATTCTATGGGGTTCCCCCAGCCCCCCCCATTGTACCTGGGGGCCATGTCGAAGCGCTCGTTGACAGCACTGACCCTCCAACCCTCGGCCCTCAGGCGCTTCAGCTCCTGCTCCCAGTCCTGCAGGCTCTCAAAGAGCAGCGTGGCGGCCAAGTCTTCATCCTCATCCTCCTCTTCCTCCTCCTCCTCCTCCTCCAGAGGGGCTCCAGCCGGGCAGGAGCAGCCATTGTGGCCCTCGCCAATGTCCACCAGCCACGCGGCCGCCTCCCGTGCTTGGGCGATGGTGTTGGCCACCTGCAGAGAGGAGAACCCCTCAAATTGAACCTTCCCCCTATCCCCAAGGCCATGGAGAAACCCAACGAGAGCATCTGACCCCCTCCTTCTGTGTCCCCCCCAAAGATCTCACCCGGAAGGCCTGCGGAGCCAGCCCGTTCTCGTGGAACTGGAAGCGGAGCAGGCGGAAATCGCGGCAGAAGACGTTCAGCTCCTCGGGGATGAACTTGAGGGTGGAGGTGGCCGTCAGCACCTTGGGCTTCGTCCAGCTGCTGGCTGCGGTGGGCAAGGGGCAGCTGGTAACGGGGGCTGAGATCTGTCCAGCTCATCACATGAGGGTTTGGGGGGGGCTGAGACCTGTCCAGCTCATCATACGAGGGTTTTGGGGCACTGAGCCCCCTCCTCAGCTCATCACATGAGGGTTTGGGGTTAGCTGAGCCTGCCCAGCTCATCACACTAGGGTTTGGGGTGGGCTGAGGCCCCCAACTCATCACGCAAGGGTTTTAGGGGGGGCCTGAGCCCTATCCAGCTCATCACATGAGGATATGAGGTTAGCTGAGCCCTGTTCAGCTCATCACACGAGGATCTTGGGGGGCTGAGCCCTGTCTGGCTCATCACAGAAGGGTATTGGGGAGCTAAGATCTGTCCAGTTCATCACATGAGGGTCTTGGGGGGGCTGAGTTCCCCCCCATCTCATCACACGAGGGTTTTGGGGGGCCTGAGCCCTGTCCAGCTCATCACATGAGGGTTTGGGGTTAGCTGAGCCCTGTCTAGCTCACCCCATGAGGGTTTGGGGTGGACTGAGGCCCCCAACTCATCACACAAGGGTTTGGGTTTAGCTCAGCCCTGTCCAGCTCATCACAGGAGGGTTTGGGGGGCACTGAGGCCCCCCCCCCAGCTCATCAGACGTTACCTGCCACCAGCTTGCGGATGCAGGGCAGAGCCACGTCCCACTCGCTGCGGAGGAGCTCGTGGGAGCCGGGGGGCTGCAGGAGAGGGGGCACAGCTGGATGGGGCCCCCGTGTCCCCCCACGAGCCAGAGCCAGCACCTCGCTGGATTTGTGTTCCCCCAGTTCACACAGAAAAGTGGGATCAGGGATGGGATGGGGTCAGGAATGGGATGGGGTTGGGGATGGGATGGGGTCAGGGATTAGATGGGGTTGGGGATGGGATGGGGTCGGGGATGGGATGGGGTCAGGATGGGGTTAGGGATGGGGATGGGATGGGGTCAGGATGGGGTTAGGGATGGGGATGGGATTACGATCAGGGATGGGATTGGGGTTAGGAATGGGGAGGGAGTCAGGGATGGGGTTGGGATGGGAATGGGGTTGGTGATGGGGTCAGGGATGCAGGGATGGGGTCAAGGATAGGATGGGGTTGGTGATGCTATCAAGGATGGGGATGGGATGGAGTTGGGATGGGGTCAGGGGTGGGGTCAGGGATGGGATGGGGTGAGGATGGAGTTGGGATGGCATCAAGGATGGGGTCGGGATTGGGCGGAGTCAGAGATGGGATGAGGTTGGGGCTGGGGTCAGGGAAGGGTTTGGGATGGGGATGGGATTGGGGTTAGGGATGCAGGGGATGGGTGTTGGGGGTGCAGTGGGATGGGGTCGAGGATGGGGTTGGGGATGGGGTCGGGACAGGGTCAGGGATGGAGATGGGAATGCAGGGATGGGGTCGGGGATGGGGTCGGGGATGTGGTCAGGGGTGGGGTTGAGGTTGGGATCAGGGATGGGGTCTGTGTTTGGTTCAGGATGCAAGGGATGGGGTTGGGATGGGGTTGGGGATGCAGGGAATTGGGTCAAAGATAGGATGGGGTCAGGGGTGGGGTCAGGGATGAGGTCAAGGATAAGGATGAGGTCAAGGATGAGGATGGGGTCAGGGATGGGGATGCAGGGATGGGGTCAGGGATGGGGATGCAGGGATGGGGTCAGGGATGGAGATGCTGACGCAGGGATGGGTTCAAGGATGGGGTTAGGGATGGGGATGGGGTCAGGGATGCAGGGATGGGGTCAGGGTTGGGTCCAGGATGCAGGGGATGGGGTCGGGAGGGGCTTGGGATGGGGTCAGGGATGCAGGGATGGAGTCGAGATGGGATGGGTTCAGGGTTGGGGTTGGAGTGGGATGAGGTTGGGGATGGGGTCAGGGATGGGGTCGGGATGGGATCAGGGCTGGGGGTCGGGGCTGGGGTCTGGGATGGGATCAGGGCTGGGGTCGGGGATGGGGTCAGGGATGGGTTCGGGAATGGGATCAGGGCTGGGATCAGGGCTGGGGTCAGGACTGGGGGTCAGGGCTGAGGTCAGGGCTGGGGTCGGGGCTGGGATCAGGGATGAGATCAGGGCTGGGGTCGGGGCTGGGGTCAGGGCTGGAATCAGGGCTGGGATCAGGGATGGGGTCAAGGATGGGGTCAGGGCTGGGATCAGGGATGGGGTCAGGGATGGGGTCAGGGCTGGGATCAGGGATGGGGTCAGGGATGGGGTCAGGGATGGGGTCAGGGATGGGGTCAGGGATGGGATCAGGGATGGGGTCAGGGCTGGGATCAGGGATGGAGTCAGGGCTGGGATCAGGGCTGGGGTCTGGGATGGGGTCAGGGATGGGGTCAGGGATGGGGTCAGGGCTGGGATCAGGGATGGGGTCAAGGATGGGGTCAGGGCTGGGATCAGGGATGGGGTCTGGGATGGGATCAGGGATGGGGTCGGGGATGAGGCCTGTGTTGGGTTCAGGATGCAGGGGATGGGGACAGGATGGGGATGGGATGGGGTTGGTATGGGGATGCAGGGGATGGGGTCAAGGATGAGATGGGGTCAGGGATGGGGTCAGCGATGGGATCAGGAATGGGGTCTGGGATGGGATCAGGGCTGGGGTCAGGGCTGGGGTCGGGGCTGGGGTCAGGGCTAGGATCAGGGATGGGGTCAGGGATGAGGATGGGTTCGGGGATGGAGATGCAGGGATGGGGTCAGGGATGGGATGGGGCCAGGATGGCATCAGAGATGGAGATGCTGACGCAGGGATGGGTTCAAGGATGGGGTTAGGGATGGGGATGGGGTCGGGGATGCAGGGGTGGTTTCAGGGATGGGGTCAGGGATGTAGGGGATGTGGTCAGGGGTGGGGTTGAGGATGGGATCAGGGATGGAGTCGGGGATGGGGTCTGTGTTGGATTCAGGATTCAGGGGATGGGGTCAAGGATGGGGATGGGATGGGATGGGGATGCAGGGGATGGGGTCAAGGATGGGGATGGGATCAGGGATAGGGTCAGGGATGGGGTCAGAGCTGGGATCAGGCCTGGGATCAGGGCTGGGGTCGGGGCTGGGGTCAGGGATGAGATCTGGGATGGAGTCAGTGATGGGGTCAGGGATGGGGTCAGAGATGGGTTCGGGAATGGGATCAGGGCTGGGATCAGGGCTGGGGTCAGGACTAGGGGTCAGGGCTGAGGTCAGGGCTGGGGTTGGGGCTGGGATCAGGGCTGGGATCAGAGATGGGGTCAGGACTGGGGGTCAGGGCTGAGGTCAGGGCTGAGGTCAGGGCTGGGATCAGGGCTGGGTGTCAGGGTTGGGATCAGAGATGGGGTCAGGGCTGGGGTCAGGGCTGGGGTGGGGGGGTGGGGTGAGGTGCCGCACCTGCTGTGGCAGGAATGCGATGCGGCGGTTGGTGCAGAGCAGGGTCCCAGGCAGGGAGGAGCGGCCGCTCCCGCAGCTCTGCCGAGCGCCTGCAGCCTCCGCCAGCACCAGCTCCCCTGAGGCACCGACGGCTGCGGCGGCTGCGGCGGCTGCGGGGGCACCGACCCAGCCCCCAACCCAGCCCCGCTCCCCCCGCACCCCAACACC